>JAJJMA010332487.1:0-12256 GCA_023529015.1 Papaver nudicaule
ATAACGTACTACTTGGTGCTTTAATTATATTATCAGAGATATAATGCTGAAAGTAAAAGCACACAAGACACCATAGATTTTTTTAACGAGGAACTGCCTTACAGAAAAACCTCGGGACCTCGTCCAGATTGAACACCGCCCAGTACAAACTGACTACAAACACTAGCCTGCTATAAGACTTCGGTCTGGGATGTAGTAGAGACCAACTCAAGCCCTCCAAGCGAATTGGCTACTGTCGCCTTCCTTACGTCTCTAGATCCCCCACAGATCGCCACGCACTTGATTCCCCCAGCTGACGTCCTTTACATGCCTAGGAGTTTCTTTGACCGCTGTCAAAGGCTTGTGTCAGCAATACTGGCTTTGCAACCTAATTGTTGACGTATGGTCTAACTGTCCTCTATCAGTATACCACACACGAGTTGACTTCCTTCGGATTGTTAAATCCAGGTCATACGGAAATCTACTTCACAAATCGGGGATGACAAGCAAACCGAGTAAGCTATGCCCAACTTATCTCTACCTCAGTTATACACGAAGAATCACTTAAGAAACTTGTATAACTGGAGCTAACTAGGTCTTACAACACCGAGTGCAGCCGTGCGTTGCTACCTTTCCAACCTTGTTGAGTAACGTATCAGTTCTTGAATAGCCGTATAGCAGAAGAGACGGACTATGGAATAGACAAGAACGTGATCAGGTTACCAAGGTTACAGGTTAATCCGATTTTAACCAAAGATGGTCTCAATCTCCTACCTGTGCTTCCCAACTCTCAAGAAAAGTCTTTTATAGTCGTAGGGAGTTCCCAGAGGAGCTGCAACCTATAGAGGATGACTATACCACAACAAGCGTTCACCGAAGTGAAAAGAGTTTACGCTACCTTCCCTAAGGACCTTCACGTATGCTTGATGCTTGCGGTATTTGTCCGTAGACACCTCTATTTATATAGCACTCAATAAGATAGGTTGCTTTGGAATAAAGCAATCAATTACTTGTCCCACAAGTTAAGGAAACCCTAAACTTGATAACCAAGTAATAGAGATTAATCTCAATTGGAATTCTTTTTATCATTATCTGCCAAGTGTTTTGTTAGCTCAAAAACACTTCAAGATAAAATCCAACAGACCAGAGATAATCTTATCTTATTGACTCATTGAGGATCGTTAGATGGAACACAAAAGATATTCTGTAATATACAAGTCCATCTAAGAGATAAAGGAGTTTAGAGTTTGACTCAAGTGAAACTCTGAAAGAATATCCACTAAATCCGACACCAGCAAAATAACCAACATTGGATTCTCGTACCGGTCCGCGAAATGTTCAGTAACTTCGAACTCAGAAGAAATTCGAGGTTCTGGTTTGCGAACCGGTTCGTGAACCGTCCGCCTGTCAGATTTCGTCAAATCTGGATTCCGCTGGAAGTACTGGGCTTAGCCAGAACTTAGACGTGTGTACGCCCTCAGCTGTAATCCATGGACTCTTTGCTCAAGAGTACTCCTTTATATTCATCCATATCCAACTAACAGTTTGCAAGCAAACCATTGTAATGGACACATGGCACCGAATCTGTCTCATTCATTCTTGTACTCACAGTATTTGTGGGAGCAAACACTGGTCATGACACAAGGCCACGTTACACAAGAATACGATCTCAATCGCTATTATCACTACTAAAGTAGTCGACTATATTTCGAAAGAATAGAGAAAGTAGAATAGAAGAATTTCCATAAAAGTCATAACTCCTACTAACCTTTTGTCGATGAAGAATAATTGATGTCTTCTTTGTCTTCACAGTCTTCGTCTTCAAGGTCTCTACTACTTTGTCTATATCCCAATTCCGAAATCTAAACTCTAGTAGGCTAAATCAAGAATTGAGTTTTGACACCTAAAACTGACAACTAGCTTGACATACCAACGCTAGTGGGTTTGACCGGACAATGCCCTAACAGTAGTTATGTAGATATGAATGCATTTCAATAACGTACAACTTGTATTGCTTTAATTATATAATCAGAGATATAATGGAGAAAGTAAAACATACAAGACAACAAAAATTTTGTTAACGAGGAAACCGCAATCCAACAGAAAAATTCCGGGACCTAGTCCAATTTTGAACACCGCACATTATTAAGCTGTCTACAAATACTAGCCTACTATCAGACTTCATAATGGGATGTAGAGGAGAGCGACTGAAGCCCTCCAAGCGAATCATTTATTGTCGCACTCCATACATCTCTTGGATCTCGAAAGACCCTACATACTTGATTCCCCTAGCTGACATCAATGTTCTCTCTGTCCTCCAACAGATTAACACTCGAAAGTGACTTTTTTTAGATATGATCAAGGTTATACGGAAATCTATTTTCAAGTTAGGGATGGCATGTAAATTAATTAAATAATGCTTAACTTGTCTTTGCCTCATGTCTTCGTTTCAAGGTCTCATTTACCTAGTCTAATTCATATATCTGAAATCCAAACTTTAGTAGACTAAATCAAGAATTGTGATTTGACATCTAAACTTGACAACTAGCTTGACATACAAATACTAGTAGGTTTGATCGAGAAACGCTCTAACACCCATGAACGACTCTCCTTTCCATTCAGTAAACTCAGCTTGCGCTCAAAACTATCACTCTTGTACACATCAATAATTCAGTTGTACTTGCAGCACAATATCCTTGTGTGTGTTTTACGCCCCCTTACTTGATACTTTGAAAAAGTACATCAGTAAGCAATACGGTGTTCTCCCCTTATGAATTTGATTCATATGAACATAAACCATATGTATTCTCCTCTTACTTGTCACAAAAATATGACAAACTTGTCTCAAGACTTTAGGTATATTCAAGACTCGGGTATCTTCATACCAAGTTTAAGATAACATAACTAAGAAATCAGAACGAATATCTCGAAATTCATTCATCTTTGGAGAAATATATATACATATTTCTCCTAAATTCCACATCCACGCTCCCACAAAGATTTTTTTATTAAGCCCAAATTTAAGAACTCTCTCCCACGTGATGTTACTCTTTGTAGAATAACATTGATGTCGATACAAGTACGAACATGTACAAATCTTAATTGTTCAAACAATTTTACAAGTAAACTTGTATCCAATTTCTTTGTTGGTTTCTCTTTTCCTAGCCATTTTTCAGAAAAGAGTATACAATTTCCTAGCTCGTGAGAATCAAGTTTTGTATAAATCATCAAAAGTTACTTTTTGTTAGAATAAGCATAACTTTTGATTAACATAATTTCATATCCATATCATCACAAGGATAGCAAAGAATATAGTCATGTTAGCAGCCCTAATTATTGTGATTTTCCTCACCATATCTGACAAGGGCTTACTTGGTGAGGGTGCACAACACAATCAAGTTGTGTTGGGGTGAACAGTGCCTTTTTCACTATTGGTGATTAAAACAGGATTTCCTACATCTGTGGGTTTTTCACCACAAGTAATTTTGGGCTTAAAATGTTTCGTCTTTCCCTTGTTCTCGTTTTTCACTAGTAATCTAAGCATTTGATGAAGTAATTGCATTATTCCGAGGATCTTTTGGGATATTAATACACCACTTTCCAAGATTTCTCTTTGGATGCCCATTCTAGGAAGATCATTCCCTTTGGAATTTATTTCTCTACCAATATAATATTCTTTAGCATCCACTTATGTGTTGTTTTAGGAGCAATAAAATCTTTCTTCCAATCTTTCTTAGAAAGATTTCTCGAGAGACGATCAAATGACTATTCTCTTGCGAGTTAGTTGATCACCATTTGGGATTATCAGATCTAGTCTTCGCCTTTACAAAGTTGTGTTCTTTCTATAATTATGACGATTAAGAGAAGACTTTGTAGAGCGTTTATATGAAAAAATTGGTTTACTTATTTTAATCCCTAAAGGTTGGACGTTCACAACCCATATTATCAGACGAAGCAGCTTTGTTGTTTGATTTGATGTTACTTTTCACAACAACTAAAGCATTAAAACCATGAGTTTTTGCATCCATTTTACGGAATCTTCTTCTGCTTTCCGAGTGACCCTTATTACCACAATAAAAGCAATGTTTAGTAACAAAAAAGGTGGAGCGCACATTGTTACCTGAATGTGTATGTACTTTTGGAGCTTGATATACTTTGTTATTTTCACCCTTGACTTGTGGTGGAATTATTTCACTTTTGACATCTGTGGTAGCCTTCGGTTAAGAAGAATGCTTAACCTTGACAAATTTGACATCTTAGTTAATACTTGGAGCATATATTCCTTTATAGCCCAATCCTCGTGTGTCACGATGATCTTTACTTGCTCCTAACATTGAGGTTAATTTGCTTGAGCTACTATTGAACTTATTCAAGTTTTCTTTCAAAATCAAGTTCTCTCCTTCCAACCCTTTGGTCTTTTCAAGAGCATTAACTAGATCATTCTTAGATGATTCAACTTGAACTTTGAGATCTTCTTGTTTCGATCCAAACAACAAGTTCATATCAACCATAACCTTCAGAGATTAACAATTGAGACGGCTAATTTCTTCGTTGTGATCGTGTGTAGCAATAGCATCAAGTGTCTCTTGCAACGTAACATTCTGACTACAAATTATGTCGCATTCAACCTTTACAATATAAGGACCTCTGAGCTTCTGAAAGTTTCAGAATACATTCCTTGATAAGGTTACTAGTAATAGTATCTTCATGGTACACTTGTTCATCAGAGTCAGAACATGTGTCCTGATCAGAGTTCCCAGCAGTATAGGCAACATTGTTTGCAGTCTTGATAGAAATAATCATCTGGCATATCATCAAGAGTTGCAATGTAAGCTGGATTTTCATTTGTATTTTAGGTAAGGAAATCAGAGGATATATGCCCAAACCAAGACACTTGAGGCATTGAACATCATCATCAACAAAATTGAGTGTCTTAAGATAAGAAGATGATGTATGCTTAGATAATCCCTTTTTGCCATTTTCTAAACTGGTGCCTGTTATCATAATGCTTAGTTCGTGACTCACTAGTTCAAAACTATCGCTTTTTGACTCACTAGCTCTAACACCCATGACGGAGCCAGGGTTTTTGGTTAGGTGGTGCATTATGAAATGATTTTTTTATCTTACGTCGTCTTGCTCCTTTTGCACCCCAGTAATTATAATTTACATCATACGCAATAAATAAACATAGTAAATTGAATAAATAAATTAATCATGCTAATTAAGAAAATCAAATTGCTCAAGAAGCAGAAACATGACGATACAAAAGGGAATAAAAGTAATCTACTAACAAAGGTGATAGAGGGAGAGTTGGGCGACAAATATTTTGTAACAATTGTTTCTATTGAGTTAGTTAAATATGGCAAGGATTCAAGTGTTAAAGTTTAGAATTTTCGGTAACACAACTAGTGTGACCAAAGACTTTAATCATACTTATAAGTGTTACAAAGTTACCATTATTGAGAAAAAGAAAAATGATTTTGGGTGGTGCCATGGAACCACCCAAACACAATGTAGCTCCGTCCTTGATCCTTAGAAGTTCTGGTATTTTTCACGAACTTAAGGGCAATACCTATCTCTTTCCTCAAGAAATTTCTGACATGATGTTTGATTAAGGACATAGTAAAGCATAATTCCTTTTCGAAACGACCACCACACATATTAACCCGGGAAGTGTTGATTTTGTCAGAAGAGCTACAAAAAGGACAAACAACTTTAAAGGCAATTGATCTCTTTCGCTCATGATCAAAGACTTAAAGTTTACTAACAATTTCACTTCTTGTTATGTCTAAGCCGTGTACTTCTTGGATGGCATGGTCTTTAGACTCGTATCTCGAGGGAAACGACCTTAGAATTTTTCTCATAATATGTCCTTTTTGAAATAGTTTTTCCTAAGATGTGACATGCATTTACGATCTTGGGAAGTTTGTGATTAAATTCTTCATAGGTATTATCCTCAAGCATTCGAAGGTTTTCCCAGTCAGACATAAGGTTTTGAAGCCTTGCATCTTTTTCTGCGTGTTTACTTCTATCCCAAGCCTCTTTCAAGTTTTCACCTGGAAGAATTGTGTTTTGACATCTAAACTTGACAACTAGCTTGACGTACCAACATTAGTAGCTTTGACCGAGCAATGCTCTGACACTCATGCTTTGAATATTAACTCGGCAGCTTCAATATGGATGAACGACTCCCCTCTCAATTTGGTAAACTCAGCCAACACAACAAACCTATTAGCTTTGTACACATGAAGAATTCAGTTGTATTATCCTTGTGTGTGTTACTCATTTTCGAACATCGGCAAATATCTTGGTCTCCCATACTTGCCATCATTTGGTACTTGTTTTTCCAAAATTTTAACCAGGTTCCAAAATATGTCTTCATCTCGGTTCTTTTCGGGCCTAGATAACACAGTAAGATAAGCACAAAAGCGTAGCCTATTCCCTCTCTTCTACTTCTCTCTCTAGATATATCTTGAATCGTAACTAGAAGCGAGATTTATATGTTGTTTTATTCAACGCAAAAAAAAAAAAACTTTTCGCAGGACCAAACAGTGCAGAAAGAATATTCCAAAGAATCTAATCAAATATCTTATATATCTAATCTATTTCATCTATCCAACGACCCAATTTTTTTTTGTGTTGTTTCATTCAACGCCAATTCGTTGTTTTATTCAGCGCATAGAATTCTAGATTGGAATTACCACTAAACTTAGAGGTTCTTCTAGCTGATGTGTACTTCTAATTTAGATGTTAGATTGGAATACCAAAAGACTAAGGCTTAGTCTTATGGCATCCAATCTAGTATGCTAGATTAGACAGCCACGTCAGATAGGAGACTCACTCAGTTCTTATCGCCTTTCTAGATTAGACGTCCATATGCTGAACCATACATCGCTCAGCGCTGAACCATTCAACGCTTTTGGAATATTCCAAGTAACGATGAACCATTCAACCCTTGACCGTCAATGAAGATAAGACTGAGGATGATTGGTCCGAGATCGACTTAGGGAGATTGGTATGAGATTGACTTGGGGAAGATAAGACTGAGGATGATGAAGTTCTAGCTAGGACTTTGAAGCTATGGAAAGAATGTAAAGGAAAGGAATTCGAGTACGAAGCACATTACCATCTCCTCGGGGATTTTCTCGTAACCCATTATATAGCTTGAGTTATGAATAATAATTGAAGTTATTTAGAAGTTCATTTTTATGTTTTAAATAGAAGTAGAATTTTAATTTCGATGTAATTCCTTTAAGGAATACTCATTCGTAATTTTCTCCTAAAAAGTGTAACGAACACATTACTCGAATGAGCGGATGTTTAGAGTGAAATGTATTTGTATCTTGTTAACTGAAATGTGCTGGTTTTCAGATGACGACCACTTGATGGGAACTAGTGTTTCTTTTATATTAAAAAAAATATTGTTTTTTTACACATGGTGTAACTTATCTTTGTTTTTGATTATTTGGTATGAATTTTGTTCATTTTTGCATAAACGGTGTTCGAAGATTGGTGGTGTAACGTGAATGTGAGAAAACATGGTTTCATAAACATTTTATTGCAGAAGGTGTAAACTGGATGTATGAAAAAAAAGGTCAGACTGGATTATTTATTGAGCGCTGAATGATACAACGCAAAGGAAAAGCATTGAACCATACGACGCTCATTCAGCGCTTTCCTGCTTTTTCATCGCTGAATCATTCAGCGCATCAATCTAGCTACTACTTAAGCTTCCAGATATAACTCGGGAGAGAAATAGTAGTGAGGGAATACACCACGCTTTTGTCCAATCTAGACATCTAAACTAGTGCCATAAGACTAAACCCAAGCCTAAGTTTGTTTACTATGGAGTTGGGGAATGAAAAGGCAACAGTGCCAATATAGTCTCTCCCTCCCCGACCTGTTTACTATGGAGGAAAACACTAAAACGATATAGTTTATATATTTCAAATCTTTATTTTATGATTTGTTAAAAAAAAGGGCCCACATAATCAATTTTATTATTTTTTAATTAAGTTTATCATTTTATAACAAAAAATGGGACCCACAAAATATGTTTTATTATTTTTTAACTCAAAAAAGTTAAAAAGCGATAGAAATTATCTCGCTTTATGTTTTGGATTTACAATAGTTCTATTCAGCCCACCAAGTCAAACCCACCGTCAAACCCACCTATGACGTGGCATTGACTTGGCTTGACTTTTTAGTTTTCTAGTGTTCTTTTTTAACTTTTAATTTTTGTGAATTGTTTTGGAAAAATAAATAAAAACTAAGAATAAAAATGGGCTTTTTTTCATCGTCTTCAAGTTTCAGGGTGAGAAACAAGAAATCTTCGATTGAACAAGCCTGCCATTTTCGTTTTTATCTTGTTATTTTTTTTCTCTAAATCCCTAAAAATTAATGGTAGAATAATGAACAGTGAAGTTGAACTTTCGCTTCAAAAAAGAAATAGTGAAGTTGAAGACGAATTTGTCTGTTGAAGGATAAATTGGCTTTTCGATGAGATGTCAAGAAGAGGTAGAGGAAATTCGATGAGATGCAATACCGATGCAACCGATATTTCACACAGAGGACTCTACCACACCCTTTGAGACATCCAAACCTTTTTACGATCAAAATTATGTTCACCCTAAGAGAAACTTTAAACACCCGAGAAAGGATAATGGCAGCATGTAAGTATAGAAAATGCCCTCATCTATCAGAGGCATCCAAGAAGTGACGCCGTATGGGAAGATTACCTCAGAAGCATAGAATATCGTCAGCTATGCCTCTCAGCGGATTGATCAAGGAAAGAGATAGGTGTCTAACTGAAGAAGATTACATCAACGCATCCCATGAGATGAATGGAAAAGCGTACCAAGCAGAGCGAAAGAAGGCACGTCACCGACAAAGGCTGAAAATGTGGTTGAGCATTTAATGAAGATCAGAACGGTAGGATTGTCAGAGTTGACTCATTGACTCAGTGGGAAATGAGTCATTGTTCTTATCCAATTCCAGATTAGAGACGCTGAAGTATAGAAGGAGAACAGCGGTATCTAGGTCGGCGAGTGAAGACTAGTGTCAGAGTCGTATTTGTTTGTATTAGCTGTAATCCAACATGTATAGCGTCTATAAAAGGCCATGTATCTCAATTGAGAGAGGGGTTGGAAAAGTGAACTCTGGGTCTGACCTATAGAGAGACAAAGAAATTCCTTCTTACTCTTCATTTTGTAAAGAGATTATCTTTGTCAAGGTGAGGAATACAATAAGTCATGGATTAATAAGATATACTTGAGAGATTTTACTTTACATGTTAATAGTTCTTTCTCTACTACCTCTAAACTCCCTTAAATGTCATTATACTTGTTTTACCTTTGATATCATGCATCTCATATAGGTTAACGTGGGTGTAATGGTAAATCCTACCACTATGGGGATTTTACCAATTACATTTTGGCGCTAGATAAGGTCTAAACCTGTTTTTCTAAAAAAATTCTTCATGATTTGTCAAAACCTAGATGTTTCATTACTTTAATGACGTTCTTAATCACACACATCTTGTTTTCAACTCTTTCTTTCCAAGAAGGGTGTTTGTGTTATGCCTAGTGTAAAGTATTTCTACAAATCTTAAAAGTTTCCTTTTTTTTAGTAGTTTTAGATACGTCATACCGCTGTCAGAGGAATGAAAGTCATAAAAAGTTTCCCTTTGAAGCCATGTTCAACAATTTCAGTTGATTTACCATGAAAAATCTCAAAAGTTTCCCCTTTAAGACATGTTCTAATCATCTCAAAGCTTATTCTTCATGCTCAACATAGTGTAGCTGTCATAGTCTCTATAAGGAATAGAGTGATTATGTTAGCACAATTTTGTTCAAATATTCTCACAGGAGGAGTTTAGAGAGTCTTTCAAAGTCTAGGATGGTTTATTAGAAAAACTTTCCCTTTTAGGCATATTTTTGTTCTTCGGCAGAGCGCCTCCAGCTTGTTCTTCGGTTGATTAGAGGGCATTCTGGCGATGTTTAAGTCAGTTATTAGCTCTGATTAAGGCAAGATTGCATAAATTATGTGAGGGAAGTCATGAACGCAGTTATGTTTTGAAAAATTATTAGCGTCATCATTATAGTTATTAAGAACAACCATAAATTCTTTTTCGCCATAAAGATTTTAATCCAAAATTTTTGAAGCTTCTGCAAACTTTGGTGTTTTTAGATTCCTTAGGTTTTTCAAAAGATAGGTCTCTCACCAACTGCCGACAGGATTAGGTCACATTCTGCCAATAGTACACCTCTGTCTGTATTTTTTTTCTGTTTCTTAGCTGCATTCTGCAAAATTCCTTCAACCACCTCCACTAACCAGTTTGTCATTTGCTAATAGTACAAACTAGCTTAATACTGTCAGGAAGTGCTTTTGTTGTTTTCTACACAGAGGTAACGAATGACGTCTAGACGAAAAGGAAGTACGACGTTAACAAGCAAGTTTCCCAAGTTTCCTATTTCAGCTCAGCCGTTGGTCTTTCCCAGTAGACGTAACCTCAGGAGTACAGCGGTACCACCATTGGATTTCGCACATGACTTTTTTATGAGCGGCACTTCAAGTCAGCAGCCAACAGCTCCACAGTCAGTGGCACAACAACAGCAGCCAGCAGCTTCACAACCAGTGGCAGAGCAGCAACAGTCAGCAGCCTTACAGTCGGCGGTACTACAACAACAATCAGTAGTCCAGGATAACGTAATAATAGAGGATGTAACTCATTTAGACGGGATACACGAGGAAGAAGACGAGACAGAGGCTGTTATCCAAAGAGAGGGTAAAGCTGTGGATGACGGTACCACTAAAGAAGCAGCAGTTGCCGGTGATACTTCTCATGCAGTAGAGGGATTATCAAGAGCAGTAGGCAGTAGCCCCAATACCAATGGCCTAGTTTCAAAGGCAGACGTCAGTGGTCACATGGTAAACGGAGAAACCTCAAAGGAGGTGGAAGGTAATAGTACAATGGCGACAATTGATGGAACGTCAAAGACAACGCCGATATCAATTTCAGAAGGTAAAGCCGGCTCCACTAATACTACAGAAGAAATGTTGAAGAAATTCTTTGAACATAGCACTATAAATCAAGCTCAAATGCAGTTACAAATGCAAACTCAAATGGAACTTATCCTTCAAAGTCATCGACAACTAGCAGAACAAAATAAAATATTTATGGAAAATCGTAGCAGAAGCCGCTCAACATACACAACTCATAATACTGAAAGGAAAAAAATCTAAGAAAGCGGATGTTGCGGCATCTGTAGCAAAAAAGGAAGAGGGGAGTAAGAAGGCTGAAAAACCTAAATTGAAGGAAGAATGCTTCGCCGACTCGGATAAGATGAGCGGAATGAACGAATATGTGACAAGAGAGTTGCGCCGTATGAAAAAGCAATTAGCAGAGGTAACAGAGGCACCAAAGGATGACAAGTTAAAGAAGGCCATCTCTGAGGAAAAAAAGACACCATTTGTAGATCAGATTACCTATGGGAAGGTATCCAAGAGATTCTCTATGCCAACTTTCACATCAATCTTCGATGGTTCGGGAGACCTATCTTAGCATTTGAAGAGATATAGGAGGGATTTAACAACATGGACTGGTTCAGATCCAATAATGTGCATGTCGTTTCCTGACTCCCTTAAAAACGAAGCGTTAGCATGGTTCGATGGCTTGGAGGCAAAATCAATTATGACTTATAAAGAGCTGGAAGAAATATTCATAGCGACTTACATCCAGAATAATATAGTTCGTCCAGGAGTAGAAAAGTTGTTTAATATCAAGAAAAGACCTTTGGAGACTTGCAGAAGCCATATCATGAGGTGGAGAAAACTCTGTAGCGAGGTAGGAACAACGGTTTCTTATAAAGAGAAGATGCGGGCGTTTACCAGACAAATGATCCAATGTTTCAGGCTTTATATTGGAATCCGCCCAAGGATATGAACGAAATGAGAGCTAAGCAGAATGAGTGGTTGTCCTACGAAGAAATGCAATAAGAAGAGACCCGCCAAAAGAAAGAAAAAACAAGGCACATCAATTCAATAAACAATTATTCGCCGGCTGAGCAGGAAGAAATGAGAAAAGAATGGATTAAAATGGAGCATAAGAAATTAGAAGCATTGTTAGCGGGTCCCACTTCAACATCAATTGTCCCACAAAAGCCACAAGAGCAAGAGCAGCATCAGCAGACCAACGGCCAGCAATGGAATCAAGGTAAAATAGATAATTGTGATGGAAGAGACGGTCAAGACAGTAGAGGAAGATATGATAACAGAG
>JAJJMA010332509.1:1540-12158 GCA_023529015.1 Papaver nudicaule
ATTGTGTCACAAAGAAAGTAGCCGAAAACAGTGTTAAATGTGAGAAATCTAGCCGAAAACCGAGTTTGCTACATTGTTTTTCGGATAGGTTAATTAGTACAATTCCAGACGAAAATAGAGTTAGATAGATTGTTTTTCAAGATGAGTTTCGAATGAATTAAGCTGGTTACTTCCAGACGAAAATGTCTCTTGAAATATTTTTTGGCTTCAAATAGGTTGTTTTTGTCTGGATGGTTGTAAAAACATCTAGACGAATATTTGTTTCGGTTTGGTTGTGGAGGTTAATTCCAGACGAAATTCTTTCTGGAAAAATTTCATTTCAAATAGGTGATTTAGTATAACTAATTTTGATTAGTTATAATTAAGTAGGGGTAGTTTGAAATTAAAAAAATATTTTCGATAAGGGGTTTTGAGAAAAAGCTATTAAACAACCCTATTTTGTCTCATTATCTGGCTTCTCTAACAATTCTGCCGGCCCCTAAAACAAAAAACTGACCATGAAACTAGGTTGGGACCGAAATATACTGCATGCTCTGTTGTAGACCTTCTAGTGTCAGGGCATCCAGCCCAATGTGAGTCTGTATAAGCTGTTAAACAGTTCACATCACCCTTTCTGAAAGTGAGATACCTTAGTTAAAATCCCCTTTACTACAAACTGTAAATGTTGATCTGTAGGAGCATGCATAAACTGACTCAGATAGTTAACACCATAATAGATATCAGGTCTAGTGGTTGTTAAATATATTGTAGACCTCCAACAGTTGTCCTGTACTGAGTTACATCTGATAACAATGAAAAATTTCTATTGATTACTCTATCCAAAACACAAACACCTACAACCCTTCCCAACTCTGAATCCGAACTAATTCACGCATTTCATGTTTCACTTTATTTCCAAGTCAATTGAAGAGACTTGAATTTATACAAAAAAGAGCTATTATACAAGTCATTTGAAGAAGAGATTTGAATTCATGCAAAAAAGAGCTATTATACATAACAAGCATACTACCCGGTGCATACGCACCGGGGTGCTTAAAGGGTTTGATGTACCAAATTTTCGACATTTGACTTGACATGTCTTCATAACACATGTAATTATGCAATTTAGTCATCCAAACCTAATATATGTTCTCGTCCAGTGCATTCATATTTGTGACATGTTTCGATTTGAATTTTTCAATTGTATTTAAATGATCGTAAGATGTCTCGATTCGTTATGCTAGTTAGTAGATGGTGTTATGATTTTCGGTGGCCTGCATATAATAACTACAAACCCAGTTACATGTGCTCTCATTAATGAGAATCCACTCCATTAACACGAAGCTACTATGATCGGTAACAAACCCATTTGCTTCCTTAATTGTTCTTACTAACCCAGTTCTATGCAACACTAACATTCTTGGTGGAACTCCACCATTGGATCAATCTTAATCCCACATTTTCAAAAATCACAAACTCACTGGGCTACTCCTACGAAATGATGTATAAATGAGAACCCCAAAGTTCCCTGTGTTCATATGATACCAAATATCCGCAAATTCTTTTAATTTTACTTTAAACATTTCAACCATCAATTTGGTTGTATTGTTAAGCATATCCATTATAGACGTTTATATTTCATGAAGCCTGCGATGACGAAGTTTTTACAGCTAATTAATTATGGAGAAGTCTGCACAACATGGGTCTGATCAGACATATAAATGCACTTATTTCAATGTGGTCATGCCTTGTGTGAACTCCATCCCGTAACTGATCCCTCTTCGTATTCTTACCAGTGTTCTTGACAGTACCACATAGAACTGCCAATGACATTAGCATGTAAACTGCAGCATTTTGTATGGTTTGACCTAGGCTCTCTTGTTGGTTGTTATTATAAAGCACATTTGTTCTTTTTGCAATGAGCCATCCCGGATTCATATATTTATTAAGATGTAGCATAACTGGAGTCTCTAAGCGATGGTTTACCAACCCTTAAAGCTGGAGCAACCTCAAAATTTTGGTAGGAGACAAAACATCTTAATTTATCTTGAATGGATCCTGTCATCCGGCAGTTCTTGATCCATCTTTCGTTTGCATTTATACATGAAAAAATACTTTAACGACCTTAGTTTTGTTGCATTGTTCCCGTTAATGGTTGCTTGTATTTCTGTGCTTTACTCTGAGACCATCTTCTTGTGCAGTAGGCTTTTGTTCCATACATGGACCATGCATCATAAGTTGTATTAACATCCTATCCTTTGGCATTACATTTCTATCAGATATTTCTGCTGATACGATTTTATCTATGTCAGAATTAGTGCCACTTTGGCTTATTAATTATTGCGACATAGAAAGAATAAAATTTGCGCCTGACGAACGCCCGGATCTTGTTATCTGTTTTAATTCAAGTACAAACATTTCTGAAACTTACAATTACCTGTAAGAACATCTCGATATATTTTTGAAGGATCTAACGGACCGTCGGACCCACTCGGGCCCGACCACATAGTACCGATACTGTCCCCACTTGACCACCTAAGAGGAGTGCAGGTGTGGGGTTTTTATCTTAAAAGGCCTCGGTACTATGTTGGGAGATTCTATGACTTATTAGGCACCACCTTGAACTCCGCTTATTCAATGTGGGACTATCCCTTATGGCTATGGTCGAGCCAATCCCTAACAATCTCCACCTTGGCGAGATCCAGAGCCATCTCACCAACCATCGTCGTACAGTCACCGTTATGCAACATCTTGAGGTACACCTTGCTCCTTTATGTCCACAACTCTACATTGATTGGCACCATTCCTGGTGTACTGCATGCCAACTCAATCTACCATACATGATCATCGTCCGTCTACTACCGTCGAGCTTAGTTACAGTCAACTTGTTGAGCCTTGGCTGCGCTTAGAGCGTGCTCCACCTGAGTCAGATTGGATCAGGTCTAACTCCACCAATGAACCCTAGCTCCATGTCGGCCTGCCTTGGGCACCTTACCCAAGGGTCTTGACATCCATAACTACTCAACCACTTGTAGCCCTAGCTCTGATACCATTTGAAGGATCTAACGGACCGTCGGACCCACTCGGGCCCGACCACATAGTACCGATACTGTCCTCACTTGACCACCTAAGAGGAGTGCAGGTGTGGGGTTTTTATCTTAAAAGGCCTCGGTACTATGTTGGGAGATTCTATGACTTATTAGGCACCACCTTGAACTCCGCTTATTCAATGTGGGACTATCCCTTATGGCTATGGTCGAGCCAATCCCTAACAATTTTCCCTTTGGCGATTGCACCCTGATAGTGTTATACAATGTATCTTGATCCCCTAGTGAAGTTGGGAGTATTATCCCTTTTCCAGCCTGGTAAATTGAGAAGTAACTTCGATAACAAAAATTGGTGCGAGTTCTTGACCTTTGTAGGTACTGCACACAGAGAGTAAGTCAGAGTGTATAGAGATGCATGTCAAGCGACAAAAATTAGATAAGATATACCAAGAAAGAGCGATATAATTGTGTATACATCATAAAACCAACAATTTATACATACCGATAGATCGTTAATGGCCATGTCGACTATGATTGTACATAATAAAGCACTCAGTATATGCGAGAATTGGGTAAGAAAGCTTTGGGAATTCTCTAGGTAACCCACTGATTAGGTTCATTGATTTCTCAATTCCACATAAAACAGAGTTTTCAAGCAGTTCATCTTTGGTCTCGAGATGTTCGTTGTCTGATAGGCTGCCTCTGCATTCGCCTCATGCCATTCTCTGTCGTCTACAATTATTCTTTGATTTTATATTATTTGCGTTGTACGTGGTTTGCGTTTTTTTTTTATATTGTTCCAAACCAACTTCCTAAAAGCCTATTTGGGTGGTTGGAATGTATTTGGGTGTGACGATTGGGGAATGGGCAATTTCGCTTCACAGGTATTTGGAGCGGTCAAAGGTCGTCCCAAAGGATGTGACTTTTGGGGATTACTTAGTGGATCAATTCTGAAAGGAGGAGCCAATGAGAGGCTAATGACAGGGATAGGTGTCGCTGACATGGCTTCACCACAATCAAGAGTTAATGTGGCGCCAACATGTGGCAACTTAGGGTCTGCTATTATATATAAAGATCAGTGACAAAAAAAGATTGAACTTGGAAACGTTGAGATGTTTTTTTGTACAAAACAGACCAAAAAAACTCCAAAAAGCAGGTATTTTCTTAACAATGTCTATTTACACACTTTTATAGTTGTGTCACTAGGTTTAATTAATTGGCTAATTTAGGGACCCCCATTCTGTTAAGGAGACCCCCTAATGAGACAAAATAGGGGTGTCCAAAAGTTTTTTCCAAAACCTCTTATCCAATATATTTTCATAATGGCCAAACTATCTCTATATAATTAGTGCTAATATGAATCAAAATGAGTGAATCAAACACCCAAATGGAGGTAGGAGATTCCTCTACTCAACACAAATCTTTAAAATCACGTAAAAAAATGTGAATTTTGTGTGTTCCAGAAGTGTTTATCGGCTCGTTTATTACCCAGAAGCCAGCCGAAGCCTCATTTTCGGTTTGGATTTGTTCATAATCCTGAAGACAATTTTCGAGTTTGGGGAAATCGTCTGGAACCTGACAACTTATCCCAGCCGATAACAATTGTCTGGCTTTCTATGATTTAACACTAATATCGGCTGGGTTGGTTGTGACACAATAGCTAACTTTTTTATCATCTGAATTGTATCTACCAACCTAGCCGATAACTCCTCAAATATCATCTCAACTTCAAAATCGTCTAGACTTGCAAAAATTTAGCCTATTATCGGCTAGGTTGGTTGTGACACAAAGGCAATCCAGACGATAATAGGCTAAATTATACATATCGTCTGGATTGATCACATAACCTAACTGAAATCGGCTAGAAATGGGTTAAAATTCCAGCCGATAACTACACGTACGAATAATTACTAACTACAATATCGTCTAGATTATGCGCTTGCAATCCAGACGATAGCTCAAAGAAGCAACGACGGAACCAAGATTCTATCTTTTGGGGGGCTAAAAGATTTTTACAAAGTAATGGCATCAAAGAAAAAAAACTGGCGGCTGAAGCCCGCCCGAAAATTTTGGATTTTTTTCTTGCTATTATACGAAAAATCAAAAAATAAACCAATAAAATATAACGATACATAATGTTAAATAGAGATAACCTAAGTTCTCCAATAAATTATAATTCTCTCCAATTTGACAAATCGGTAGACCAAGAAGATAAAGGGTATAAAAGAAACGGAAAAAAAATAAAGAAAAAAAGAAGGCTATAGTCAAATTTGTATTCAAAATTTGATATATAGTTAGTGGATTTTGGGTTGAAATATTAATTTTAAGTGGACTATCACAAAAATTAGATTTTTTAAGAGTCAAAATGAAGTCATTTCACGTTTTGTAGAAGTTTGGGGTGGCTAAATATTTATTTTCTAGAAATTAGGTTGCCCAAAAGAGACATTTCAAAAAATTAGGGGGGCTATAGCCACCCTAAGGCCCCCCCTGCATCCGTCCTTGCAAAGAAGTGAACATATCGGCTGGATTTTCTAGGGCTCAATCCAGCCGAAAATCACACTGAACCCTATTCAAAATCCATTCAATCAATCAATCCACAGCCAAAAACTCAATCGCTGACAAAATTAAACAATGGGTTTGTTAATTAGGTATATCTGAGTCGCATATCCGGATCTATTTAATCAAGAGTCTCGTTTTCATCTCTTTCTTCATGTTCTTCATGTTCTTCATCATTTTAGTAATGAAACTGTGGGAGGAGACGATGAAGAAGAAGATAGAAAGGGAAAAAAATTGAAACTGAAATCAGTTTCTTTTGGTTAGTAATTGGTTTTTGTTAACGATTCAAGGGCATTTTAGACTTTACATAGCATTTTGACACTCCTTATAACCCATCCCAGGATAGTAATATCGTTTTGGGGTCTCTCAACAAATAGGGGGGGGGGGGGGGGGCCCTAAATTAGCCAATTTAATTAGGTGTCAGTCGGACATGTATAAAGGTCTGTATAAAATGGTGCGGCCTATAGTATCCTTCAATCAATTCATACATGCATGCAACATGATAAATGCACAATTGTCAGTTCAGGTGGTAGAATGAGCATTTGCGTGTGCAGTTTCACCAGTGCAAATAAAATCAAGATATCATTACTTATCATACTTGTTCTACTTTGTGCAAGACACTACCTTGGGTTGTAATAGAGAAACGTAGAACACCATCGTACAGTTTTCTGTGTTTAAGACCTAGGACATATATGATAACTTACCTTGGTACTTTTCCGAGGTCAATTATGTGAATCACCCCTAAATATATTTTCTAGGTATTTACCGATCAAAAAATATATGATGACTTGAGACTGCTGGGACAGTTTTATTAAAGTGTGGGCATCCAACTCATAACCAATTGGCAATGAGTGGAGTGGCTCTTTCATATTATATTTCAGTCATATTATGGGGATATTAGCAATGTGGGACATTCCATCCTTTCACACGCCCCCTCACGTGTAAGCCGGTCACTCGGCTAACACGTGCACCTACAGGCCAGTCACTCTACCGCGTACATGCGGGCCAGGCTCTGATACCATATTAAATTGTGGGCATCCAACTCATAACCAATTGTGGGCTCTGATACCATGTTAAATTCGGTCAAATCTAGTCAAGTCTGCGGGCAACTTTATCGACATGCTGAGCCTCCTCAGTAGACACTGCCTTCAAGAAGTTGGGATCTGTGGCGACTTTGGACCAGTCGTCCTATATAGGGGAATAACACAATAATAATAAGAATAATGAGCTTAATACAGCGGAACCTCCATATATTATAATCATGGGCGGGGACCCAGGACAGAAATGTTGCGGGTTCAAACCAGTCGGAGATAGGGCTGCACAAGAAACCGAAAGAACCGAAAAAACCGGGCCGAACCGAAAAAACCGGACCGAAAAAGCCGAACCGAAAAAACCGAGGTTAAGGTATTGGTTCTCATTTTGGAACCGACTATGTATCGGTTTAAGGTTAAGGTTTGAGGTGTCGGTTAACCGAAACCGACCTCTATATAACCGACTAATATTGACCTTTGATCTAATCTAATCCTAACCGTCGCTTCTAGGTCCCATATATATATATTTAGAAAACCCTAAATACTAAATCGACCTCCCTCTTCTTTTGCCTAACTTCCTACTTCTTCTCCTTCTCCTTCACAGTCACGACCACTTCTTCTCCTTCACAGTCACGACCACCACAATAATTAACGCGACCACCACCACAAGATTCACATAGACGCCAACTTTTCCACAATCACCACTCTGTCGTTCTTCTTCTTTGTTACTTATTTTTTTTCCTCCTCGTTTTCAACCAAGACCAACACAAAAACAGACACCTGCTACACCACCATCACTACCATTACCAGTCGCACTACCATTGTTGAAAGATTGAAGATGAGGTATTTTCAAAGCTACTAGGGTTTTCCATTTTCATCTTTGCACTTGTATCAGGGGTTTTCTTTAATTTTAGGGTTCAAAATCAAAATTTGGGGATTTTTAATTTTTATTTTTTTGATGTCTGATGGTTCAATTGATTAATTCTGGGAAACTTAGATCTGAATCTGATGGTTCTGTTGTCTGTGAATACTAATTTGTCTGTTAAATTGGAGTGAAGATTCTTTAAATTTGTAATTTGTTATTTGATTGTTTAATTAATCATGGGGTTTTCTTTAATTTCTTTGAATCAGTATTGTATATACTCCATGATTAATTACTCCATGGTTTCATCACAATTTTTTGATGTCTGAGTATATATTATACCTCTGTACATGAACCTGGTAATGGGTTATTGTGATTTTTCCGTGTTGTTTAATTTAGGCACTAATTGGATTATTATGAAAATCAATAAAACCGAACCGAACAAAAAACCGAACCGATCCGAAGGTGAACCGAACCGAGGCCGAACCGAAGCAATAGGTTAAGGTTAAGGTTTTGGTTTTAGAAACCGAACACCCTTCGGCTTAAGGTATAGGTTCAGTGGAAAAACCGAACCGAACCGACCTTGTGCAGCCCTAGTCGGAGATTAAATTTATCGGAAGCTGTCCAAAAAATTTAGGGTATTTTGCTACTAGAGATGCCACACAGATGATGCAACCTTTAACTAAGTGTTAGTTCTTTGATATTTTGTATTTTGTCATCACAATTTCAATACTTAGAGTATAAAGATTTTAAGTTATGTTTACAATTTTTACCTTATAGTTTGCACACAAACATCTATATATTTACAATTCTACCAATCTATTCTCACTAGATATCAAATCTTTGTGGGTTCGGATGCATCCACATGCACATACTTAGTTCCGTCCCTATGCATGCCACTCTCCTTAAGGTTCAGGGTTCAGGGTTCTGGACTATCAGTGATATACCGGAAGAAGGTGGGATGACGTAAAATCCGCATGGCCCTTATGGGCTGGGCCACACAGTACTACAATGGCAATTACTAACTTTATATATCGATAACCTCTCTCTATATATATATATATATATCATAGCACCAAATTGCAGATTCTTAGTTAGGTTACCTCATATATATATTGATTATATTAACAGCCTCTATCTATTAACAATTTTGTGCCTGCCCAAAAATATTAATATAAGGTTGTTCTCTTGTAATACATAAACATCAATTGTTATTCTAAGAAGCAAAAGGAAGAGGGGTTTTTGAGTTTTCCCCCCTAAATGAAATAGTGATTGAGCTTTCCCCCCTAATTTATAAATCTTACTAACTTTCCCCCCTAAAGTGGTGTTTGTGCCAAAAATACCCTCACTCTGTATGTGCGACCTATCCGTGTACAAATGAACCACCACCGCCATCAAATACCTCCTCACAGCACTACCGTAAAAATTAAAAGCCACCAAAAATTGATCGTAAAAATCAGATTACTTGTTCACGGAGCCAGACGAAACCTCCAACGGAGAATCTATCAAACATTATTGTTCTTTGGTTTCGACCAAGATTGGTACTATTATTATATAATTATATTCACTCGTATCCCAACAATTTTATATTGTGTGCGATCATTTTTGAATTTTGACTTCTGTTTGATCAAGTGACCAGGAATATAAGAACTGTGATTTGATTTCTCTTTGTAAATGAATGGGTTGTGTGAAACAGAAAATGGGCAAAAGTTGAATATATGAAACAAAAATGAATCGTGAAAATCAGTGAAGAACCTAGCAAAACCCCTTGAATTTTAATGATTAAGGGTGAAAATTAAGCATTCACTAGATTACCGCATACGGTGGGGAGGCCGACCGAAGAAAACACGAGATTACATTAATTCAAAAGTATTGTTTAAATTTTTTAATTAATTGTAACTGAAGACTAAAACGACCGATCTGTAGCCAGTTTAAATCTTGTTGGGTAACTGTAAAGTTGTCAACTTTTTTTTTTTGATAAGAAGAAATTTATTTCATTAAGTGTCAGAGTTATGGTCTCTGACTAAAGCATCTAATACAAAATCAGGGTAATCCCCGTAGCTTTCTAGAAGTACTTTATGTTGCCTGATAAACTTGGAAATTAAATCTGCAACACCATTATTATCTCTACCAACATAATTGAAAAAACATTGTTCAAACTGTAAAGCTAGATGTTTATTTTCCTTAATGATATTCCTGCTGTCCCAATAAGAAGATGCACAGCCTTCATTGATAGCTTTGATGGCCATTTTCGCGTCTGCTTCAATCTCTATCTTCCTCAGTCCTTTGCTCTTTGCCCAGCCCAAAGCTTCCCTGATAGCCATGCATTCACCTTCCTCCGGGTTCAAGACTCCATTCGAGAAGGAGCCTTTGATTCCTTGACATATTCCTGCAGCACAACGCATAACCAAACCAGTTCCACATTGATTAGTATCTTCATCAAAAGAAGCGTCAATATTAAACTTAATAACATTTGGACTGGGAGGAGTCCAATTAGATGAGCTAATAACTGCAGATGACATAGAGTTAGTCTGCGGATCAGTAGCCTGATAAAAATTGCATTGGGACAAATAATAGTTAATCCTGCTGATTGAGCCAAATTCCTTTGGTTTCTTTCCTTGATATACTGATTCGCATCTGTCCTTCCATAGAACCCAAGCACTGATCATAAGTGTAGCTATGTGTTTTTCCCTGTCTTCACTAGTGCTTCCAAAACCATCATCAAACCATGATATGATCCATTCTGTTACTGAATTCACTCTTTGTTTGGCTGTGGTGATATCTATATTCAAACCTCTCCATACCTTCTTAGCATGTGCGCAATGCCAAAGAAGATGTTCTAGAGTTTCAACATCAGTACCACAAATTCCACATTCAGTATTTATGTCAGTCAGAATGACTGCCACCCTTCCTCTAGTCTGAACTATACCCTTAATGCACCGCCATATGAATAGCTTGATTCTGTGGGCCACTGGCCATTTCCATAGCTTCTTCCATGTATTAGGTGGTACAGATGTGTGCCTTGCTGAAGTTAGTGTTCTAGTGTGAGCCAATTTGTTGTATGTGCTCTTAACTGAAAACTTACCATCTTTTCCGGGCATCCAAATATAGTCATCAGCTCTAGATATATCCATGAACATACT
>JAJJMA010332513.1:0-10121 GCA_023529015.1 Papaver nudicaule
AGCATAACAAGGACATCAGTGGAAACCCAAGGGCTCTTAGGAGGTTGAGAACCCAATGTGAGAGGGCAAAAAGATCCCTTTCATCAACTACTCGTACAACCATCGAGATTGATGCTTTATACGAAGGGGTTGACTTTCATTCATCCATTACTCGTGCTAAATTTGAAGTGCTAAATATCGATTTGCTTAAGAAATGTATGGAACCTGTTGAGATGTGTTTGGCAGATGCCAAGATGGACAAGAGCGCCATTCACGAAGTGATCCTCGTTGGGGGTTCTTCTAGAATTCCCAAGGTGCAGTCTCTATTGCAGGAATTCTTTAATGGGAAGGAACTATGCAAGAGCATCAACCCTGATGAGGCTGTGGCTTATGGTGCTGCGGTACAAGCCGCTATTTTGAATGGCGAGGGCAGTGAGAAGGTGCAAGACTTGGTGTTGCTGGATGTCACTCCTTTTTCTTTGGGTATTGAGACGAAAGGAGGTGTTATGGATGTGGTGGTCCCGAAAAACACAGCCGTTCCCACAAGGAAGGAAAAGTACTTCTATACCAGCGAAGACAATCAGATTTCTGTAACGTTTCAGGTGTTTGAGGGCGAGCGAACTAAATCCAGCGACAATTACTTGTTGGGTAAGTTTAGGATGGATGGTATTCTTCCAGCACCTTGTGGTGTTTCTAAGTTCGTAGTATGCTTTGATTTGGATACAAATGGCATATTGAATGTGTCTGCCGTGGACCAGACAACAGGGAATAAAAACCAGATCACAATTACCAATGAGAAAGGGAGATTGTCTAAGGCTGAGATTGATAGATTGCTTCAGGAGGCTTCAAAATATAAGTCAGAAGATGCAGATTTCAAGAAGAAGGTGGATTCAAGGAACTCCTTTGAGAAATACACATACGGCATTAGAAACAAGATTAACGGTATGGGAGAAGAGCTAGCATCATATGAAAAGAAGAAGATTGAGAATGCAGTCAACAATGCCATTCAATGGTTGGATAGCAATGAACTAGCAGATGCAGACATTACAAATGGCAAGATGAAGGAGTTACAGAAGCTATGCGACCCTATCATAACTAAGATGTACCAGCAAGGTGGTACTGATAATAGCAGTGCTGAAAAGAATACTGAGGATGGTTCTAGCCTGAAAAGACCCAAAACTGAGGATGGTGCACCAACATTTCACAATTTTTTGAGATATTTTGGTTTCTTCTGATCACGTATCATTTCTAAATATGCTTGGTTAATAGTCTTTACTCTTTAGGTTTTTATTTTCTTACTTTTGTGGCTGTAATTGTCAGAGATTCGTCTTAGACAAAAAAGATATAACTTGTTTAATCTGAACCTTTGATGTTTTCTCATTGAAATTCTACGTACGTGTTCGACTGATACAGACATAAGAAGATTGACAGGGTATATATGCGGGCAAAATACGCAAATGTTGTTTTCGTCACTTGTAGCTGCTAAGTTATATGCATTTACTCTTGGATTAATCTTCAGTTTGTCAATTTTAATATACTTATAGTACTTTCAGAATTGAGATACCAATTTAATGCTTAATTACTTTGACATGACAAAGATGTTGTGTTTTTTTTGCTCAGACAGTTGTTTTCTTGAAATTTGATGCTGAAGCACTTCAATATTGGATATAAATGGATGTTGGAAAAAATCTACTCCTTTTGTTCCAAAATAATAGGCAGTTTGACTTTTTCCTATTTTTTTTTTGCCAAAATTTAGAAAACTTAATTGAACTAAAAATATTTGACTTAAACTTGTTTTTTTTTTTTGTTAACCCATGATACATGTCATGATAAACCAATCATTCAAAAAAAACTAGTTTAGCTCAAGTATTTTTAGCTCAATTAAGCTCCCTAAATTTTAGAAAAAAGTAGGATAAAGTCAAACTGACCTATTATTTTGGAACGGAGGGAGTATACTGTAAGTACGTTAAATCCTTTGTTTGCAAGAAAATGAGGAATGGCCGAATGGCTGTTGACACAAGTATTGATAATGATAATGATCGATGTCTATAAAGCTAAAGAACCGCGTAATTGTCAATTCTCAGGCTAGTTTATGGGCAGGGTATGGATTACATGATATATGGTCAACATTCACGTTGCCATGGTCACTAAGGCGAATGCCAGGTTGTATCATAGTTGAGGCGGCCTAAAGGGTCTACTATATTTCTCGGACCAAGGAGTCGAGTGTTGGTAAGAATGACGACGACAACGATACCGAGGCTGAAGTAAAAGCTATACTGTATTTCAGGAAGAAAACCAGCTGACAATCAAAGAAATTTTCCCGTCACCTTTGTGTTGATCCAGCCATCATAAGACGAGCTTCATTGACCATAATCATCTCTCCCACAGCTGATTCAGCAAGTATAACGCCTAGTACCTGTTAAGTATACGTGTGCCAGACCGAGTCTGTAGGTATAAGATTGAGTCTATAACAACTTACCCGTATAGCTATTCTTATGCTCATATATTTACGTATCTGTTACAACAAGATTTGAATGTAAAGTGTAACCCTAGTTGGGTATTGTCACTAGTATATAAAGCAATCAAAACCACCAGATGAAGTGTGGAAAACATTCTCAAAAATATCAAACTCTGTTTTGGTATCAGCCAGAAAGATCCATCAATCCGCGCTTTCTTTATCAATCTCAACATCATGTCAACACCAGAAACAGCCACTCTCCAAGCAATCCCAGCACATCATCTCATCAACATCAAGTTAACAGATACAAACTACTTACTGTGGAAGACACAGTTCAAGCCACTATTGAAGGGCTACAGATTGGAAGGATATATAGATGGTTCGTATGTGAAACCACCTCCAACAATACCAAGCACTCAAGAAGGTGCACCTGCAACAATCAATCCAGCTTACACAAAGCATGAAGAACAGGATCAAATTCTTCTAGGATGGTTGATTTCATCTCTTTCTGAAGGAGTTTTAGGTCGTATTACAGGCCTATCTACCTCTCGAGAAGTCTGGGATGCTCTAGAAAAAAGATATGCGCCTAAAACTAAGGCGCATCAGATGAACTTGAAGAGACAATTACACAATCATAAAAAAAGGTAATCTCTCAATGTATGAATATTTCTCAAAGTCTAAGCAGCTTTTTGATGCTCTTGCAGCATCAGGTTATGTGTTAGATGAGGATGATATGCAGCAATCTATTCTCAGTGGACTAGATCAGGCCTATGATCCAATTGTCACATCTCTAAGCACAGTAGAGAAGATTGACATGGATGCTTTCTATGCACATCTAATATCCTATGACATGAGGCTTGAACAACAGATGGCTAGTCTACAACAGCCATTAGCAAATCTTGCATCATCCTCTGCTGGTAGATCTGGTCAAGGTAGAGATCCAAGAAGAAACCAGGGTTATAGACCTCAACAACATCAACAGCATCGTCAACAAGCACAGAACCAACAATCAGGCGATGAAACACAAGAGGAGGGACCATGTCAGATATGTGGCAGAAAGAATCATGTTGCTAAAAGATGTTGGTTTCGGTACAAAGAAGATAAACCTCCTAACAGGAAACGTCAACCAGCTGCATATCTAGCTTTACCTGGTGGTGCAATGGATAACAACTGGGTCACAGACACTGGAGCTACACACCACTTGACTGCCAATCTCAATAACCTTGCCATTAGCCATGAATATGGTGGCACAGAACAAGTTCGAGTAGGAAATGGTAATGCTTTGCACATAGAGAACATTGGTAACGCTTCCTTTTCTCACAATAATCGTTCCTTTTCTCTAAACAATATTTTGCATGTGCCTGCAATTAAAACCAACTTACTATCCGTTTCCAAATTCTGCAAAGACAATAATGTCTATTTTGAATTTCACTCGACTTTCTTTCTTGTAAAGGATCTGCAAACCAGGACAACATTGTTGCGAGGCAGGAGTAAAAATGGGCTCCACATCTTTGACGGAGTGCGAGAGATCAACAAAGATTATCCAGCTGCACTTGTGTCACATACAATCCCACTTTGGCATCAACGCTTAGGCCATCCTATGCTGCGTACTGTCAATCGTATCATCACCAGATTTTCCCTTCCAGTATCCAATAAACAGTTTGATTTCTGCAATTCGTGTCATGTAAGCAAAAGTCATAGACTTCCTTTCCCAGTTAATTATTCTGTCTTTGATAAGCCATTGAGCTTAGTAGTGTCTGATTTATGGGTTTCACCCCAAGTTTTAAGAAATGGGTATCGTTATTATTTGCTTCTACTTGATGTCTATTCTCATTACACTTGGATTTATCCCCTAGCAAGAAAGTCAGATGCATTAGCGGTATTTATCCAGTGGAAGAAACTAGTAGAAAATCAAACTGAGCATAAGATTAAGATTTTCCAATCTGATAACGGTGGAGAATACAAGAAATTCACTGCATTCCTAAACAATTCAGGTGTTGTGCACAGATTCTCTTGCCCTCACACTTCAGCCCAAAATGGCCTAGCTGAGAGACGCATACGACATATCACAGAGTCGGGTCTAGCATTACTATTTCATGCATCCATGCCTAAATCTTTCTGGGCAGATGCATTCATGTCAGCTTGTTATCTTATCAATCCTATTCCAGCCTCACAAAGAGAAACTAAATCACCACTAGAGCTGTTATACAACAAAAAGCCTGATTTCTCTTTTCTTAAAGTCTATGGTTGCTTATGTTACCCATGTCTTAGACCTTATGTATCTAACAAGCTAGAACCAAGGTCACTTCCATGTGTTTTTATAGGATACAGTGGTGCGCGCAAAGGTTACTTATGCCTTCATGTTCCAACAAATAGAGTTTACTTCTCTCGCCACGTCAAATTTGAAGAAACAAGCTTCCCATTTGCTGCCAAGCAACAGGTATATATGTTCTACTGAACCTAAACGTCGTATGCCATCTACAAAGATCTTTGCAACTAATGCTTTCTCTGTTCCATCCATACAATCTATTCCCACTGAAGTTCAGTCTCCATTTAATGACAATGGGCCTTCTTTGCCTAGTCCTTCATCACCTGCTATGCATATACAGTCACCGGTAATTAGTGAGGATGTGTCCTTAAGTTCTGTTGATACAACAAATGTGGCAGTAGAAAGCAACACTACAGCAGTTCCTTCCGCATCTGATAATGTTCCAGCAGCTGCAACTCGAGCAACACAACCACATCCTATGGTTACAAGGGCAAGAGATGGCATCACTAAGCCAATCAAAAAGTTGTGCCTCACTGCAACCAAACACCCTTTATGTGACTCCGAGTTTATGGCCCCGACTACATACACTGAAGCCTCAAAAGATCCGGCATGGCGACCACCTATGGATGATGAGATAAATGCACATATTAGAAATGGAACCTGGACTTTTGGGAAGTATGAAGATTGGATGAACGTAATTGGCTCAAAGTGTGTTTTTCGTGTTAAGCAAAAATCTGATGGTAAGATGGACAGACGTAAAGCACGGCTAGTAGCGAAAGGGATTAATCAGCGAGAGGGGTTTGATTATGAACAAACTTTCAGTCCAGTCATTAAACCGAGTACAATACGACTGGTACTCTCAATTGCAGTTTCGCATGGTTGGAATCTACGTCAGCTAGATGTGCAGAACGCATTTTTGCATGGTGTGCTAACAGAAGAGGTGTATATGAAACAGCCAGCAGGATATGTTGATCCTGATCATCCTACACATGTTTGCAAGCTAAATAAATCGATTTATGGCTTGAAGCAGGCACCGCGTACGTGGTATTCAAGGCTAAGCTCCCATCTTACAGATTTGGGGTTCAAGGGATCTGTTGCTGATTCCTCTTTGTTCATCCAACATACCAAGGAAGGAGTGACCTATGTGCTGATCTATGTGGACGATATAATAGTAACAGGTTCCAACCCATTACTCATTAACAAGCTAATTTCTGATCTTAGTTCTGTTTTTGCAGTCAAAGATTTGGGTGAGCTTAACTATTTCTTAGGGGTGGAAGTGATCAAACAGGGCTCTTCTATCATTTTAAGTCAGCAAAAATACATCTCTGATCTTCTTAAATGCACCAAGATGGATGGAGTTAAACCTGTTTCAACACCACTTGCAGTGAATACAAAAGTGAGTAAACATGGAACTCAGAAAGTTGAAGATCCATCTCTCTATCGTAGTATCTGTGGAGCATTGCAATACTTGCACCTTACAAGACCAGATGTCGCAATAGCCGTTAACAAGGTCTGCCAATATATGACTGACCCCTATGTTGAACATTGGGAGCTAGTAAAACGAATACTACGATACTTGAAGTATACGGTACACTATGGACTGGTATTACACAAGTCGTCTGACACACAACTACATGCTTATAGTAATTCTGACTGGGCTGGAAGTATCGGCGACAGGCGCTCTACAAGTGGCTATGGAATATATTTTGGTGGCAATTTGGTGTCTTGGAGTGCTAGGAAACAGAAGACTGTCTCAAAATCAAGCACAGAAGCTGAGTATCGGGGCATAGCAATAGCAACCTCAGAGTTGATGTGGCTCCAGTCATTGTTAAAGGAGTTGGGTGTCGAGATACAATCTCCGTCATTGTGGTGTGATAATCTAGGTGCTACATATCTTACTGCCAATCCGGTTTTTCATGCTCGAATGAAACATATCGAGATAGACTACCACTTTGTCAGAGAGCGAGTTGCAAGTAAACAACTATCAGTTAAGTTCATCTCTACTAAAGATCAGGTAGCAGACATCTTTACGAAGGGATTGGCTGCACCAAGGTATCAGTTTCTAAGGGACAAGTTGAACATTCGTCAAACTCATGCACAACTTGAGAGAGGATGTTAAGTATACGTGTGCCAGACCGAGTCTGTAGGTATAAGATTGAGTCTATAACAACTTACCCGTATAGCTATTCTTATGCTCATATATTTACGTATCTGTTACAACAAGATTTGAATGTAAAGTGTAACCCTAGTTGGGTATTGTCACTAGTATATAATGCAATCAAAACCACCAGATGAAGTGTGGAAAACATTCTCAAAAATATCAAACTCTATTTGTACCATGATCTCTCCATCATTAAAACAAAAACAGCAGGCGAATCAAGCCATCACCAAAGAAAACCTGGACACGAAATCCAAAAAAGAAAACCAAGATCTATGAAGATGAGAGGAAACAAAGCTACTATATATCTATAACTAAGGGAGAAACTTCTCCTCAGATCTAGTCCGAGAACTAAATCCGAGGAGAGAAACGGCGGCCAATATAGTGAAGGGTTGGAAGAGAAAAGAAGAAGGGGCGAGAGAGAGAGAGTTGCTTCAACACATTGTTGTCGAAATTTTGGGATGCTGCGAGCTGTTTGATGAACTGTTGCAGAGAGATATTGTTTCTTGGAACTCTTTGCGGCAGTGATGCTGAGGTTATTCAATTGTCTATGCCAAGAGACTATTCTATAGGTGAGAAATTCCTGTTATTCGATAATATTTTAGAGTATAACATGCATCAAAAATTGCTTTAGTAAATACCAACAGTACTGAATTTATGCCAACACCATTGTTATCTATGTGAAAGCAACACTGGACCAAACCATCCTGATTGCAATTAAAATACTAGTCATTGACAGGCTTGCTTCAATTATTATGTAAAGTAGATGATGTGTCTTACGCGGTTTACCTTCTGCTGTTGAATTCCGGAAATCTGATAACTGTTATTTATGATCTCACTAATAAGTTGACAAATTTCATTGTTCAAGGTGCGAACAGCCTTTAGGCCTTGGGCTACTTCCTAAGAAAACTCCTTCTAAGCTATATGGAAAATTTGAAAGAATGGGTAGTGTAGCCATTGCCATTGTTGTTAACAGTAACAATTGTTTCCCCGGTACCTAAGAAGATTTTTTTAGTAAAAGTGAATACAATCCTATGTGGCCTTTAATTTAGGAAGTTTTAACTTCTCCATTGACATTCTAGAAGAAGATAAGGAAAAGGCTCACGGGTCAACTAAATCCCACAAAACTAAACGAACATTACATTAGACCCACCCAATAGATGAAAACAGGCCTGAGGTGATTCGTTTGTCCCGCCCCGTGGGACGTAGCCCGAAGTTCGTTAAATTTGAAGATATGTTGGATATCAATCTGTTCCTTAAATGTACGGAACCAGTTGAGGCCTGTTTGAAGGATCGATGCTGAAATTGAGAAGAGCGCAATTCATGAAGTTGTCCTCGTTGCTGGATCCACTAGAATATCTAAGGTGCAGTCTTCATTGCAGGATTCTTTAATGGAAAGGAACTCTGCAAGAGCAGCAACCCTGATGAAGCTGTGGCTTATGGTGCTGCGGTGAAAGCCGCTATTTTGAGTGGCGAGGCTTATGGTCACTGAACCACGATGGCCTAGAATAGGTTGTTGGCAGGTTTGGCACCATAGTGTACTACTACTTCTAGCCTGGTTTGGACCGGGTTTTATAAACCCGTTTTGTGAGTATGTGAACGAGTTATACTATAATAATTGCTAAACGAAGCGGATCCATGAACAAAGAGGTTTTGACAAAAACGTGGACAAACCATCACAACTGTCATTTGCTTTAAATCCAACGGACCATTAATTGATGACGTGGCAGATTTTTTAAACCTTTATACGGCTCAAGCCAAGCCGAGCCGAGCCGAGCCATTTTTTTTTATAATTAGAAAGATTAAAAGAACCCTAATCGGCATCTAGGTAAGTTCCACAAAGAATCTCAGTCCATGTTCTTCTTCTCATCAAGCTACTACTGTAAATTTTTAGCTACACGACATCTATGGTACTAATCGTTAGATGCCCAGAACTTTATAACCAAGTTGCAGTCTTCTTTGCAATCGTATTGGGATTACGAAACATCATCGTCTTTATAATCGTTTTAGGGGCTGCCGCAATAGTGACATTATTTGATTTGGTTTTGTTTTTGCTGCTGTTGTAGTCGAACAGTTCAATGTTTTTTTAGATGTAAAAACGGATGGAATGATTTGTATTGATCTGGACAAATCTTTACATTTTATTATTTTATTGTGGCAATTTTTTGTAGCGAACAGTAGACCCTGGTTACTTTACCTTCAATAGCTTCCAAGCAGATACTGAGACTAGCTAAGATAGTTAAGATAATCTCAAAAGAAATTGCAAATTACAAATTGATAAAACAAAAGAGAATACAAACTAAAGAACTTTAATTTAAACAACCAAGATATATAGATCTCATTATAAAGAAGATAAAATTTACATGATACATTTCATGCTTTACTGTTATTTAACTTATTTTCGATTCTTTCTTGCCGTGAGAGGTGATTGAGCATAGGAATGTGATCATCTTTGTGATTGGGGACGAAATTGAGGTTGGAGATTGATGCGAGGAGAAATGTAGAGAAATGCAGCTCCTCCAAATAATAACCCAGTTTTGGCTATAGGGCACGTATATTCACTTGATTGGACATCAAAGGCTGTGCTGATATTCCAACTTTAAAACAACAATCATCTCAGACAATATCTTTGAAAGGGGATGGGAGGAAGATTTTTGTATTGCCTTGCGAGCTCCTAGGAAATGATGGAGATTGGGTAAAAATCATATTGAGCAGTATTCTAATCTTTATATATAATAGCAGACTCCAAATTGCCACATGTCGCCACCACAATCACTCTTGATTGTGGTGAACCCACATCATCAAAAAAAATCCCGGTCATCACTTTATGATTGGTTAGTTCAAAGCCATGTCATTGGTTGCCCAATGGTCACTTATGCTTCCAGTTCGCAACTCCAAGGGTTACTTTCAAGATTCAAAACACGGCGCCTTTTCAAAGATACAGGAGAAACAAAGGTTGGACAATTTAATTTTGCACCCGTTCAACCAAATATGAAACAGTAACTTTTCCAAGGGTTTCGATTGGAGGGACACAACTTTTCATTCATAACTTACCAATTCGCACCTGATGTATTCATTAGGAGAAGACACCTTCTCTCAGTTGCCACAACATAAATTCATTAATATGTTCTGTAAAACAAAAACGCTATCTGTACAATTTTTCTGAAAAGAAGAAACAAACAACACAACCCAGAAATAACATCCTATCCTCTCACAACCTTATTTCTCAATTTTACTATCATATTATAAATCAACTT
>JAJJMA010332515.1:843-12819 GCA_023529015.1 Papaver nudicaule
GGACAGTTTAAGCTTGTGATGATACCTTGTCTAAAGATGGCCCAATTTTTTTTTGCAGGACCTGATAACCTGGACAACCTAAGAAAGCTTGCAGAGCAATTCAAGGCACATCAAGGAGCAGGTGCAGTAGCAGCAGCTCAAGAGGAGGACGATGAAAATTGTGCTCGGATAAGGTATACTAAACTCCGATACATTCCATTATTATTTTTTTTCTTAAGCAGAAAAGTTTTCGCTAATCAGCATACATGATGGCCAATAGAATCATGTTTTAAATTCAGAAGCACTCGCTCCAACCAGCCCTTAATGACAATGCAGTATTGTTCTTGTAATGCAGGACATATATCCTTCATGAGTACGCAACTTATGGAAAGCCTAACTGCGCGACGATCTCCTAAGTGCACCTGTTGATTGTCCGACATAATGGGTGAGTTTCATATTCTTGCATTTGGTCTATTTTATATACATGAAAGTTAATTCTCGGTATATCGGTTCTTGCGTAGTTTTACCTATAATGGTTACACTTGCTTTGATTTTTAGAAATACCTAATTAATTTTTAGAAGCTTATGATGTAGTCTTTTGACTGTCAGGTTATGTTGTAACTTAAGGCATTCTTTGGCAGACCCAGTAGCAGTTGAGATAGCACCGACTATTCTTCTAGTTGTTGAAGATCCATTGCTGGAATCTACCAAGTACTTGAAGTTGATTTAAGTGTAAGAGTTCCTTCAATCATAAACACTTTGTAATTTTTGTAAGATTCCCTTGATTCAAATATAAGGTATATCCATCACTTTGTAAGGACATTGATATATATATTCAACTTGTACTAGTAAAAATGATTCTAAGAATTTCTGTGTGGAGAATCACCAGGTCAAAGTCTGACTGACCTTGTTTTGACCAGGTCAAAGTCTGACTGACCTTGTTTTGACCAGGTCAAAGACTGACTAGGTCAAAGTCAAGGTCGGTCTTCTTTGACCTGGTCATTTTTTTGACTTCAGTAAAAAAATTCGCAACGGTTTAGATAGCGTTGCATCCAAAATGGGCTGTAACGGGCCTCAAACCGTTGCAATTTCCGTTGCAGCCCAAAAATCGCAACAGGGACAAAGCCGTTTCGAAATTTTGTTACACCACCTTTCGTAACAGCCGTTGGACCGTTGCGACCAGGAATAGTAACCTTCCAGGGTTCGTTGCGACCAGCAAAATATGGTGTAGTGCTTTTACATCCAGAATGCGGACCATACAAGTATTTTATGGTTCTGGATGATGCTTCGACCCGTTGGTCATACTTGCATTGTTTTCCACAACAAGTGCTATTTTTTTGCAATGCTCCCAGTACAAGTGATACATTTAACGGCTCACCACCATGATCATACAATCAAGTCCGTCAGACTTGATGATGCTGGAGAATTTACATCTAAAGGAATTGAAGAATTCTGTATGTCTAAAGGAATTGATATAGAGCATCATGTACCCCATACACACTCTCGAATTGGTCTCGGAGAAGCTAACATCAAAAGGTTAGAGATGGTAGCTAAGTCACTGGTTATGCACTCCAACCTGCCTATTACTGCTTGGGGTACGTCATATTGCATGCATCTTTACTTATTCGTTTCAGACCCACTGATAGCCAACCATTTTCTGCGTACTAGTTGGTAACTGGATATAAGCCTGATATTTTACAATTACGCATTTTTGCTTGTGCCATACATGTGCCTATACGCCTCCACAGCGTACTAAGATGGGTCCACATAGACGATTAAGTATTTATGTTGGATACGAATCCCCAACAAATATCCGCTACGAAGAACCTTTGACAGGCGATCTCTTTACCGCTAGAATTGTGGATAGTCACTTTGATGAGACAACCTTCCCGTCGTTAGGGGGAGGTAAGGAAAAGTATTTCCTAAGGGAACGACAGGAATTGTCGTGGTGTGTTTCCCACGATGTCTCATCTTGATCCCCATACTTCACAATGTGAATGTGAACTGAAAAACGATTTTCGATATTCAGAATATACACTGATATCACTAAAGTGACGAGATCAAACATACCAACTGCAAGCGTACCTGCAAGGTTAGAAATCCTTTAACTAAGGATATGCACTGTAACGCCCCAAAAATCGACCTACTTGGAAGTCAAAAGCAAAAGCTACACTATGAGGCATTAAGGATCTAATACATACATTTAAATTCTAATTTACAAGTTCAATCTACAGATTAACCCAAATTTAAACCCTCTATGATATTATGTAAAGGAAAAACCTCTCAAGTGATATAAATATAAAAATGTGTTGATGTTACAATAAACACAGATGTAAATACATCACAAACGCCTTTATAACTCGCTAACACTTTAGAGTACGAAACGTAAATCTTCACGTGCATCATCGCTTCTGATAACTGAAAACTGAAGTGGAAACGAGTGAGCACATCATCCCGAAGGGTGCTCAGTGGAAAACTAATACATCATTCAAGTAATCACTAATATCCTTTACAGTTCTACTAAAGGAAATACAGTAACTGTTAGATAGTATGGTATTCCCCATAAATGATCCGACCATACCAAAACGACCGAAGTCATCCTCTATGATAATCACAAAAGGACGGTTCCAACCATACCAACATGCTCATAATAAATCACCCAATCACTCAATTCAAGTCAACGAAATATAAAGCGTATTAAATAAGGATTGTTGTTTCTAACCCGTCCCCGCATATCAATCTCATAAAGTGCCCACACAAATTATGAAACTAGGATTTCTCCCGAGTAAACGTTAGCATAACCAGTCAGACCGCAATGATATTCCCAAAAGAATGGTTCAACCATTCTACCCAGTCATAGAATAATATTCCCAAAGGAATGGTTCAACCATTACTAATAAGACCATAACAAACAAGCACAATATGCGTATGACTATTCTCCCCAGATATAGTATTCTATAATATAATATTGAGGGTACAATTCCGTTCCCCCTATTCATAATATTGGAAAGTCTATTCTGCCCCCTATACCGCCCCTATTAGATAAATTTATGCTATAGGTAATAATATTGAGGAAACAATTCCGCGTCCTCTATTTATAATATTTGAAAGTCTATTCTGCCCCCTATGATAATATTGGAAAGTCTATTCTGCCCCCTATGAACTTAGCAAGGATCCATGGAATTCCCACAGACAATCCCCGCGGAGAGACTAGACAATACATATCAGGCGCATACCCATCAAATGAATACAAAAACATGCTTACAGATATTTAACTTTTAAACTAATTAATAATTACAAGAAGGTTATAAGAGTTCCCACCTCGATTGATGACAAGCCATGCCTACCTCGAAGTCCTTCACCCGTTGATTCAACCTTCGTACTTGAGTTATTGAAGGATGTTTTATCATCATCATCTCCATGGCCTTCATCACCAACTCTATCAATAATCACCATCCTTTCTTTTCGTCTCCAAAAATCAAACCCTACCTAAACTATCTATTTCTCTTCCTACCTGTCCTCCTCTCCCTTTCCTCTCATTTAACATCCACAGTAGCAGCTTCTCACAAAACCTTCCGCCCCCAAATCCATGAGAAAACCATCTTAAACAATTTAAAACGTTACCATGGGCCTTATTAGCTAGGGCATAACCCAAAGACAATTGGGCTGGGTCTTAATCTACTAACTAGGTAGAGAAAGGTATGTTATGATCCAAACTAAGGTCAAACCCGAGGTCAATATTATTTGACTGAGGTCAAACTGCGACGTATAACTTACGAGCTCTATTACTTCCTGGTCCGATATCCGATTGACGCATTCTAACAGTCGATTTTGCCTAACTTTTCGTGATCTATCTAATGATACTATTAGTTGGTTCAAATTATGATTTCATTAATTACCATATTTGATACTTAAACCCAATTAAACAAGCAATTACGGGGTGTAATTGCCATTTGGCCAGTCAATAGTCATTGACCTGCTTACGGGTCATTACAATCTACCCACCTTACAACAATTTTCGTCCTCGAAAATGGATCTTCCTTACTCTCAATGCAAGTAATACTCATACTTACAAACGCGGAAAATTCAAATCCATCTCAAATGAGTTTGAATGAAAAACAAACAAAACACAAATCCATGGCTTGCTACATTCTAACTGCTATTATTTGGCTCTAGTTTCGCTAAATTAGTTTTGTTTCAGAGAGTGGCGCACACTAACTGCATGGAAAGAACTTAATCAATTTTCTAAGTGATGAAAGGTCCACAAGTTTGCTAAAGAAGGAAAAACCATTCAAATAATCCTTATACATAATCCTTATACATAATTGGTTTAATCTACGCATTTTATTTCATAATACAAACAAAAAACAATCAGAACAACTCAGTCCAACAATTATAGGTGTGACAAACATCTTAATTTCACCAGGCAAACTGAAAAATTAGCCAATTTGACTATTGATGATATGGACCTATCGCGTGAGATTGTCTCTACTCTATCTCACCCATTAAACTGGCTAAGAGAAAATATGACTCCGGAACAGAGCAGGTCAATCATCATTGACTGAATTCCTTGCCAAATCCCAAAATTTTGTTTGTTGTGTTTGACTAGTTTTATGTCGAGCTTTGGTGTAAAAATGCTCACTGACTGGTTGACCACGGTCTCCAACGATACATACACACTTTATTCAAGAGACATCGAAATGAAATCAATATCCAAAAAGTTTCCACTCTCGAGTTCTTCTTTACCTATTCTGTAAATTCACTCTCTCCTGAGAACTAATTTCTCTGAAATCACTCACAAATCAGCGTTGTTGAGATTTTAAGGTATGTTTCCTCTTTTTCTTTCTCTTTTTGTTTTCATTTCCATTCATTTCTCAATTGAATTTAGGGTTTTTTTTTTTTTTGTGATTTTTGGTAATCAGAATAACCTAAATTGTTGATACTGTATCAATGTCAAACCATCAAATGTTCTTGTGATATTAATTAGCGTTTGAATGAAGAATTGGAATGAAATCATAGCTAGAGCATTCTTTATTTTATTGCAATTGATTCAACATTGTTAAGATTTATTCTAATTTTAGCTATTTCAAAGCTCCTGAAAGGGTTTTAGGGAAGACAACAAAAATCAATATGTGTGAGGCAGCAAAGGATAGGATCAGTAATTTACCAGACCCACTTCTTCACCATATCCATTCTTTCCTTGAAATCAAGCATGTTGCTCGTACTAGCGTGCTATCGAAAAAATGGAACTACATCTGGACCACTGTCCCAACCCTTGATTTTCAAAAATGCCCCTCGGATACTACTTCCGAGATCGAGAAGTTCATGGATTTTGTAGATGGCACATTGCATCGTCATAATTCGTCAAATATAGACAAGTTCTCTCTCGTCTGCTATCACCACTTGAATGAATCTCGGCTCCATTCCTGGATCTCTACTGTAATAAGGGGTAACGTTAAAGAGCTCAAGCTAGACTTAAACCAAAAACATCCCTTTTTTCCTCCCATATCTCTCTTTACATGTGAATCACTGGTATCGCTGAAACTAGGAGGTCGCATCAATAACAGTATCCGCCTTCCTAAATATATCTCTTTTCCAAGACTCAAGCGCCTTGAACTTTCTCAATTTAAGTTTGAAGATGGCTGTTGGAATGAGGAACTCTTTTCGAATTCCCCTGCTCTTGAAGAAGTGATTCTGATACGTTGTTTTGTTAATATGAGTTCTTTTTGTATCTCAATTCCCACGCTGAAACTCTTGAGAATTAATACTTGGAGCGTCGAGGAAAATGGTATCCGAGACTGTGTTTTCAAAATTGATGCACCAAGACTTGCCACTTTCTCCTACTCCGGTTATGTTGCAAAAGAGCTTGTCTTGTCTGGCTTTCCAGAACTGGTAAACGCATCTGTTGACTTCTCCTTTGGAGCAAATGATGGTGAACAAATATGGCGCTTACTTCAGGCCCTTGTACATGTAAATTGTATGACTGTTTATGATGAAACACTTGAGGTAATCTTACTTGCTTCTCACTTTAGAATATTGTTTCGTTGCTGTTTCTTTCAACTTTTATGGTTTAATTTGACTCCTTGTAACTGACTTAGTTGTTGCTATCTTGTTGTAATAAATAGGCTATCTGCTTTGAATCCGATCTGCTAAACAATTTGCCGCCATTTCATAATGTCAAAATGTTGAACATATTTGACCATCTAACCACTGATCAAGGACTAATTGCATTGCTTGAAGCGATGCCTAATCTGGAGTTGGTCGTCTTTGATCAGGCAAGTGTTCAGAATTAATGCTTTTGCATACTGCCATCAACTTTTGGGCTTACACTTGTCAACTTATTACGTCTGTTTTAAATCACAATTTTGTGTCTTTCTATTGTTTCAATTTCAATTACAGCACATGGATGATGAAGAAGACAGTGACTTGGACGATGAGAATGACAGTGACGAGGACGATGAGAGTGACAGTGATGAGGACAACAGTGACGATGAGAATGACAGTGATGAGGACGACAGTGACGGTGTTGAGGGCGATGAGTATGATGACAATGAAGACGCCGATGACAATTCTGTTGAGGGAAAAAATGACCTCGACAATGAACATGTAGGAGATGTCATTGAAGATGCTGAGGGCAGCAGCAATGATGAGTGTAAAGACAACTATGGTGATGAAGATGATAGTTGGGTGACTGATATCGTGACTACTGGATGTTTGTTTCCTCGCCTAAATTCACTTTGCTTTAAACAATTTGTTGGGAATCCAAGGGAAATGAAGTGGGTGAAACAGATTTTGAGGGACGCAAAAGCTCTGCAAATGATGACTATCTGTTACTATAGTTGTCATGCTCGCTTTGTAAATGCGAGAAGTGAAACTGATCTTATGGTTGAGATACCAAGTTTTCCAAGAGCCTCACAAAATTGTGTGTTTAAGTTTTCTTCTTAAGATTAGAACTCGTCATTCTTCATTAAACTAAAAGTAATTCAAAGCTTTCATTTTACTGTAACTGACTGTTACCCATTTCCAGTTAAACTCGCAAATTGGTGAACTATATGAAATTCCCTGTCAGAAGGTTTCTGTTTCCAGAGCCATAGAATGGATTGGTTTGCATGTTTTACTGTGGTAGTCTGTGAGTTGGTCGACATTGTAACTGGCAGTCTGGCAGGAAAATATAGAGTTACAAATTTTATTTACACTGATTCCTGTATGATTTCTCAAAGTTTGCAATCCAAGGTAAACAATTTACTGCACCATTTCACATGAAGTACCTGTAGGTTGAATAACCTTATTTCTGGCTTCTGTCAGAAACTTGCATCCAGATAATGAACAAGGCTGTGATCTACATTAAAAAAGAACATTTACACCTCAAGCCTCAAGGATCATTACAGGACATCGATGAGCCAAGTAAAAAAAACAAAAGATGTACTCTGATGGATTGAGTAAAAAATGAAATCTAAAAAGCTTACATTTGCATTGACGAAATGTAAGAACGCAAAATCAAAAAAAAAGGAAAAAGATAATGGGGTGAACTGGTAATCAGAGTTTAAAATTTACCCAATAGAAGAGGTTTATATGAATCAATTATCAACATTGCAGTTATTAGCTGAACTATCTTTTGAGCAAGGAGAAGATGGAAAGGGCTCACTAAATGGTCGAGAAGTTGCTATGGGAGTTCTTGGTGACAGATCCACAAATTCCAGGGCTTGTTGTTTTATTTCTGGAGGGTAATCTGCGACACACCCAATTCGTGGACCAGCTCCAGTGGACCATTTACGTGAGAGTTTACGACCTAGTTGATATGAAGAATCAGATTTCTTGGAGTTGATTCTTTTCAATATCGCTTCCTTTGGCACATCTGCTCTTGGACTTTGGAGGCCACCTGATAAGGTTCTCTTGTAACTTGCTTTCCTCAAAATTTTGGTTGGACCTTCTGTTGGCTCTGAAGGTTCTGGGTCTGTCTCTGCTTCACCATTTGGAATTGCCAGTTGAAGAGAACCAGAAGATTCCGAGGTTTCAGTTTTATTGGCAAAAGCTTCGAATGCACTCCCATGAACTGATTTGCTGTCTCCATTGCTCTCGTAGTCATCAGTAGAAGAGTAAATCTACAAAACCAGAAATTGAAGATAATAAGGCTCATTGACTCGAAAGATTGAGCAAACCAAGCGGAAGTGTTCTGATATATAACAAAACTACTTCCCTTGTCGATTGTTCTCTAAGCACTCAGGATTCTAAGCTAGTTAGAATGGAACTTTAAGAAACACAATGCATACCTGAACTTCATCAAGGTTGACACCATTTCCACTGAGAAAGTCTTTGAAGCTGTCAAGGTTTTCATCAGTTGGGCGATAATGTCCACTATATGCTGAAATAGACTGCAGGGGATGAAGAATTGGAGCTCAAACATTAGAAAAAACGTTTAAATTTCGCATAACCAGTGTTGTCTCAATAAGTAGCCAGTAGATACTTAAGATTGATCACGAAGCCAATAACTCACCTTAAGCTTTCCATTCTCCGCAGTAAGCCTTCCTGCTGCCAAAGTAGTTCCTCCAGCTAAAAAACTGGAATGATGAAAACACCCTTTCTTTTTCTGCAGTAGATTAATACAGTATAAGAAACTCAACAAAACCCAAAATATCACAATAGTGTGAGAATGAGATTGTAGTGTATATGCCCATTTTAGAAATTATTACCTCTCCTGCATAAAGTTTCTTAGATGTACTCATTACGAATATCCATTTAGCTCCTTCAGATCCTAAACACGTATCCATAAGTTCTCCACTTAGCTTATGAACAATAATCCCTCCAGTAATTACATACTCATACTGCTCCCTCTCATGCTGATTTTAATATGCAGTAGACACAAACAAGAAAGACAAGGTAGTTTAGATATTTCAATCATTTGAAACTAACAACCACCTGAAATATACAATCCATGGGGCAACAAGAGTTTTGGTTTAGAAGACATACAGGTCCAAGATACTGGATGCATTGTTGTCGAAGCTTAGATCTAGGACACTCTTTGTCTTCAAAATCTTTACCATCTCCGATGTCCAACCTACATTACCCAAGTTTAAATACCGTTAGAACAGTGAATTGCTCGTTTTCTAGAATCTCAACTACGTTATCTTCAAATTCGATACAAAATTTTCCCCCATACAACCACACAATCAAGAGGCAGTTCCTCCACAACCAATAATTTGTCCTGTCAGTGTCATCCACTTGATAATGACTTTCTCATTAACAACTTCTATTTTGTTCTACGGAATCTCAAAGAAAAAAAATCTAATAAGACAGATCGTAGCCGACATTATAGATCGAACCCCGAGCCGAAAAGTAACTGAGTTACACTCACCAGTAGAAGAAAGGTTGACCAGCATCTCCATTACACCACTCTTCATAATACAAATGCAAACTATGTCCATATCGATGTCGTGGATCAATCTAACAGTAAAAACAACAAATTCCCCAAATTACTAACTCCAGATTAAAATTAAAAACTTTTAATTTGACTGAGTTTTTCATAAATTTTAATACTTACAGCTTCAATCCAGTGTTGGAAAGCTAATTTCCTTGCTTTTTCATCTTTAGCTGCTCCTTTCCCAACCTGCCCAAACAAGTTGGAATTTTTCAATTTCAATAAAATAGAAATCAAAATTTTTTGGTAAAATTCTGAAAACAAGTCTGAAATCTAATCTAACAAACAAACCTTGGAGGCATTATGAGCAACTCGATTCCACCTTGAGATAGGTGTTTCTGGAACATTGAAGAAAGAAATTGTACTGTGATTCAATCTAGCAAAATCAATTGCTTGCCACCTGCAAACCCAGCACCACCAATGTCAATAACATACAGAAACAGAGAATTTTAGAGAAAGACAGCAACTTTAAAGAGAAAAACAGATTAAGGGTTTTAGAGTCTTGAAATTACCAGTATTCTTCAGCAAGAACAGCTGAATCAGCTAACTTTCTCCTTGTTCTATAACCCCTGTAAGCTTTCTGCATCTTCAATACAGCTGTATCTTTTCCTTCACCACCATTGATCTCTGTTACTGCATTCAAATCAAGCTTTTCACTTTCTTCTTCTTCTTCTGTTTTTTCCTCTTGGGTTTTAATCACCATGGATTTCACACTGATTGAAGCTTCAGAAATCACTTCACTTTCTTCTTCTTCTTGTCTGTGTTGATCAATAATCACCATTGAATTCATAATCTCTTGATTGATACTAATCAAATTGGTTTCAGAATGCTCAACAGTATTATTCTCTTCAAGAACCATTCTTGTTTTATCTAGTAAAGAATGGGCGGCACTAAAAGGGAATGAGGTTGTGGATGTTTCAACCTCCATATTCTAAAAACAAGAATTAGCCTCTCTGTAGTGTATCAAAAAGGAAAAAGCCTAGTTTTAGTTTTTTTTTTTTTTGGAAAGAGTCAGAGAGGGAATGAGAAGAATGGGATAGGTTTGGTATATTTCTGAATTTGGGGCATCTAGTTTGGAGGTTTTATAGTGATGAATTCTCCTTCTCCTCCTCAATTTTTTGTTTTTAATTCTGTGGGGAAAGAAGAAGAAAGAAAGAGTTGAACCTCCCAGAGAAGAAGGAAGAAGATATTAAGTGAGTATTTGTGACAGGTTGGTGAGGGAGATTAAGTCCGTGGGCCGACCGAGCTATCGTTTACCCAGTCCAGTATTTTTTTCTGGACTGCCATCCGCCTGTTTCCGATGCTGAGAGTAGGAAGGCAGGTGACAGCTTGCAGGTTAGTTAGGACTTCGAGGACTGCCTCGTGCATTGGGAAGATTTCTAAAGGGGGGGTATAAAATTACTTGGGAGGCTAACAAAATTCATACAAGGCAGAACAATATCTCTTCAAGGGTGTGTAACCACCAGATCAATTTGGTACCTTTGTTTAGTAGACATGATGCATTGGGCTGGGCGTTATGTATCAGAACTCTGGGATGGGACAAATATTTGTCTCCACTACTTTTTTGAGGTCAAAGTCATCCACCTGTCACTACCTTTTGGGGAGGTGATATTACGCGGCTTTTTATGTCGTGGCCTGATTTCTGGCGTGCCACAAACAAAAGCCCCTTCCCTTTACTATAATTACGATTTTGTGTAGTTGACTAAATCGTTGGCCGGAGGTCTGTAGTCGGGAAAAAACTTTTGAAATCTACGCTTAATCGTGTAATTTTTACTGACCAAGAATGCCTTTGAAAAAGAAATACAACCAAGTAGAATTTTTGTGATATTTTTTTATACAATTGTACTTTTTCAAATTTTGTGACTCAACAGTGTGACAATTTCAACTTAACAGAAGTCTGGAAGATTTCCTAGCTGATGCCATCGACATGCACGCGACGAGCGAGAGGAAAAGTATGATGAAACAATTTTTTCTCAATGAATTTGGCATAATAAACACAATGTGACCTTCAAGGAAAAGTACGAGGAACTCATGGGTTTGAATTCTAGTACAAAATTAAAATAACCTCATCGTTTACTTGCATCTTTTTCGTCGAAAGAACTTACGACTGGTCATTCGTTTGGTATTTTATCTGATTTTAGCTCATCGTCATCATGGTCCTCGTGGACGATAAAACACCACAATTACGTGGTTGGCTGTAGACTTACCTTTCTTTCAAGGCAATAATTGCGAAGTATCATCAATGACATTGTACGAAGCTAGCTTGGATTAGGTTCGAATTTAATTAGGACAAATTTCTAGAATGTCTGAAAATAATATCCTTAATTTCTATGAGAAATTTGATGAAATGGACCTGGCCGCAAGCGGCCAGGTCCTAGCGGACCGCTAAAACTCACATTTTATCTAAAAGACAAAGGACACGTCACACATTAAAAGGACTTTAATACCCCTTCAGCTATTAAAATCATCCTCTTTCTTTCTTCGACATTGCTGCTGGTTTCTTCCTCCTCCATCTTTATTCAAGTTTCTCTTTTAATCGACACCACCATTACCAACACTAGCAGCAACCTCTTTCTCCGCCA
>JAJJMA010332526.1:0-14685 GCA_023529015.1 Papaver nudicaule
AAGACCGAAGCTTACTACTTGATAAATCATAACGTCCTCGCTGAAGGTTTGAAAGGTATTCCCTTTCCGTATCGTTTTTACCATTTCTATCATACCAATAGTCTATGATGTTGTTTATATTATCCGAAGGTATTCTAGGATTTTCGCCTTTGCATTTGTCACTCTTGTGATAATTTGTATAGGTAGAGTATGTTGAGTTCTCTCTTGAAACAACCCCAAACGGTGAATGCGTACATGTACATATGCAACCATTGGGATTTCAGAGAACGAGCTAAGTCTGTATGAACGGTACATACGAGTTCAAGGATTCTCCTGACTTTTCCTGAACTCTAAGGACTGCTCTGTGTACGCGTTCATGAACGCGTTCACATAAGCCATGCGAAAACTTCCAACTTCCATATCTTGAAGTTTTCGGTCTAGACATAATTAGTTCTCGGACTTGTCGTGCTTGGCCCATGGAATTCAACAACTTAATCCAAGCGATGTTCAAACTAAGTATTTGGACCACAAGTCGCAAAGCGATGTCCAAACAAGCATTGGACCAGAAGTCGCGAACCTTCGAATAAGGTTGAGTCTTCTTTAACTTTTGGCTTAGTCCAAAGTTCTTAGAAGATTGAGTATGTGTATTCAAGCTATGGACTGTCCTAGTTCCGTAACTTGCTTGAGCCCTACTCAAGGTTGCTTAAACTTTAAGCAAAGCCTCCCTTGGTGATCACTATAAATAGACGACCTTCTGCAAGATACAATCTCAATCCTCTACACATCTGTGTATCCTTGCATAAAGGTTGGTCGTCATCTCGAAGTCCTTTTAGGACTACGACTATTGAAAAGACTTCACCTGGGGATCTTGAAGCACAGGTCGGAAGTAAAATTCCATCATGTATCTTGGGTCGATTGAATTCTTTCAATCTTATCACAACCAAGATTTGATAGAAACTTCGTAAGGTAGATCTTGTATCGTAAACCCTAGAAGTTCCCAAACGCAAATTCACGAACTAGGTTTCATACTAAGTTCGTCACGCGTTCGGAGGTAAAGTTGTTTAGGCTAGATCAAGAAGCCTTATTCAACATATCGATTTCCATTAACCTTGACTTTAAGTCTAAAGGAAATCACAATCGTATTCTTGTTTGATTACTTGGATACTTTTAGGCGTCCTGTTAGAGGCAGGGTAGCGCTACTCTTCACGAAGGGAAGTGGAGCAACTCATAGGCCTGTAAAGGACGTCAGCTAGGGGAATCAAGTACGTAGGCTACTGCGGGAGCCAAGAGACGTAGGAGCACATTGTAGTTGAATTGCCTGTAGGGTGAATTCAGTCTCGATACAGTCCAGTCCGAAGTCTGAGAGTAGGCTAGCGTTTGTATACCGTTCATACTAAGGGTGTTCACATCTGGACGAGGTCCCGGGGTTTTTCTGCTAGGTTTGCAGTTTCCTCGTTAACAAAATTTTGGTGTCTTGCATTACTTTTCCCTTCCGCATTATATTGTCTCTGATCTATATAATAGAAGTAATTGCAAGTTTGTTGATTCATAACCTTTGAGTGAATTTGTCTCTATTGAGATCTACGAGAACTACGTTCTTGTTAGGGTTCGGTTCTTTGAACTATACTCAGGTTGTTGTTTGAATATTGATTTGTGAGATCGTTCAAACAACCATAATCAACTAGGTTCACGAAAACTAAAAGTTGGTGGTGTATCTCGGTATCCCCGCTTTTTCATGTACTACTTTATTTCATTAATAAAAGTTCTTTTTAGATGATTATTAATGATGCTTGCAATACTTGATTTGTCTACCTCAATCTTATTGCAACACATAGCTCTTTACATTACCTCGGTAGTGATGCATAGTTATGTATATTACAAAAGTTAATCTGTTTCTCATGATCAAGAAACTTTTGATTGTATGATTTTTAGGGTTTTCACAAACTCGGAATCATATATTCTTTTCCAAAAATCTGGCTAAGGGAAAGAGATTATAAACAAAGGTATACTGGATAACATTAAATTGTTTTTGTCCATGTTAGGCTTTGTATGTTGTTCTTTATTGAATAACACCGCATGGGGGAGAGTTCTTAACTGAACTTGCGCTTAATAAAAAATCTTTTTGGAGAGCGTGGTTGTGGAATATTAGGAGAAAAGTGTGTCTATATTTCTCCAAAGATGAATCAACTTAGAGACCATCGTCCTGATTTCCTAGTTATGTCATCTTAAACTTGGTATGCGAGTACTTAGCTTAACCTATTTCATAGGTTTATGAAACCCTAGTCTCGAACTACTTTGTCGTATTTTTGTGACAAATAGGGGGAGAATACATATGGTTCTTGTTCTTGTGGTTCATAACCATAGGGGGAGAACATCATGTGCTTACTTGTTGTACTTTTTCAAAGTATCAAGTAAGGGGGAGTAATTAAAGTTAAGAAGAAGCTTCGTATCAGGTATGAGTAGAATCACTTTAAAAGTTTGATACACGGACTTTAAAGTTTGCTCAGATTCTTACTCTTTGCATAAGCAACATGTGGGATTAGCATATTGTAGATGGTGAAAAATGGAATAGGGGTAAAGACGTAAAATGTCCCTCTATTATGCCTTGCCAAAAGGCGATTGCCTACTCACGCGGATCCTTATAGCTCTACGAGTTCCCTCTTATAGTTGATATCGTGGTGCGATTGCCTACTCAGGCACATCTCTATGGCTCAGAATATAACCTGTTCTGCAAGCTAAATATGCTCTCTATGGGTTCTCTCTTATAACTCCCGGTGGAGAGAATAATATCATAGTACAGTGCTAAATAACCCCACCAGCTCATAAACCCACCAATTTACTCCATGTCGACATCGCCTCGAATTCCTCGACATCATAACTAAATTGCTCACTGGTACTATGGTGGCGAGTTAATATAGACGCATCCTCATGGATTTCCTCTTAAAATATGACTCAACTTCTGAGTCTCAATGAAAACCTCATATGCATTGCAACTTTAGGCCTGTCCAGAGCTTCCTGAGTAATACATGACGGCTTAAACAACCTAAACGCACCTAAACAAGTCATGACTTGACCAAAAACATGGTCTAACACGCCTAAACTTGTCTTGAAATACTTAACCTTGGCCCCTAGGCCATGGCGCCATATCTCCCTGGCCTTGGCGCCATATCCATGGCGCGACATCTCTCTGGCCTTGGCCAATGGCCAGGGCGGTGGCCCCTAGGCCATGGCGCCATATCCATGGCGCCACATCTCTCTGGCCTTGGCCAAAGGCCAGGGCCGTGGCCCTTAAGTCATGGCGCCATATTCATGGCACCACATCTCTCTGGCCTTGGCCAAATGCCAAGGCTGTGGCTCCTAAGCCATGGCGCCACATCTCTTTGGCCTTGTCCAAAGGCCAAGGCCGTGGCTATAAGTCCATGGCGCCATATTCATGGCGCCACAAAATGATTGGCCTATCCAAAACATGGCCATGGCACCGTTGGCTTGGCGCCACAACCTGATCTCAAGTTTCTTTCACTGTTTCCCTCCCTAGACAAACCTCATCCTTTCTGTGACCGAAGCAAGAAGTGAACGACCATTGACTTGGTTTAGGCTCGTCTTGTTCGATTTTGATCTCGAGCACTACGAAAGTACCCAGAGACGGTACATATGTTTTTCAGGTAAAAACACATATTAACCCATGTAAGCTTGAGCGTACCTTTGTGGTTGTTTGAGCTGGATATGTTGAAGGTGATGTCTATGGATTTTTCAACAAGAGTTAAAAAGAACACAACCAGACTCAAGGGAGAAGTTGAAGAAATCAAGAAACTAAGATACATATGGGTAGTATTTAATTGTATATCTTTTGAATCCATATGTAAATTGGTTTTGTCACTAAAATTGACAAAGGGAGAGATTGTTAGGGCATTGTCCGGTCAATCCCACTAGCGTTGGTATGTCAAGCTGGTTGTCTGTTTTAGGTGTCAAAACTCAATCTTGATTTAGCCTACTAGAGTTTAGATTTCGGAATTGGGATATAGACAAAGTAGTAGAGGCCTTGAAGACGAAGATTGTGAAGACAAAGAAGACATCAATTATTCTTCATCGACAAAAGGTTAGTAGGAGTTATGACTATTATGGAAATTCTTTTATTCTACTTATTCTATCTTTCGAAATAGTCGGCTACTTTAGTAGAGATACTAATAGCGATTGAGATCGTATTCTTGTCTACATGACCATGTGTTATGTTGGTATTTGTTCCCACGAAGTTTACAAGAATGCATGAGATAGATTCGATACCATTTGTCCATTGCAATGGTTTGCTTGCAAATCACTTGTTGGATATGGGTGAATCTAAAGGAGTACTCTTGAGCAAGAGTCCAGTGGATTATAGCTGAGGGCGTCTAACACGTCTAAGTACTGGCCCAGTCCAGAACTTCCAGCGGATCCAGTTAAACCCTAATTCTGAATTAAGGCGGTTCACGAACCGGTTCGTGAACAGTGACTTGGGAATTCTCCTGAGTTCCAATGCATCAATTTGTACACGTACATGTACGTGAACCACAGATTCGATGTATCTGGCCGGAATTCAGAAGGGCGGTTCCCGAACTGTCCAAGGTGAATATTCTCTGGAATTTTCACACGGGTTAAACTCTGACTCCTTTATCTCTTAGTTGGACTTGTTTATCACGAAATATCTTTTGTGGTCCATCTAACGAATCTCAATGAGTCAATAAGATAAAGATTATCTCTGGTCTGTTGGATTTCTATCTTGAAGTGTTTTTGAGCTAACAAAACACTTGGCAGATAAATGTTAAAAGAATTCCAATTGAGATAAATCTCTGTTTACTTGGTTTACAAGTTAGGGTTTCCTAAACTTGTGGGACAAGTAACTAGTTGCTTAATTCCAAAGCAAACTATCTTATTGAGAGTTATAAATAGAGGATTATGGGATGAAAAACCGCAAGCATCAAGCATACGTGAGATTTCTCTGTGGAATTGATCGTAAACTCTTTTCACTTCGGTGAATGCTTGTTGTGGTATAGTCATCCTCTATTAGGTAACAGTTCCTCTGTGGGAATTACCTAACGACTATAAAGACTTCTCTTGAGAGTTGGGAAGCACAGGTAGGAGATTGAGACCTTAGTGGTTGAAATCGGAGTAACCTGTAACCTTGGTAACCTGATCACGTTCTTGTCTATTCTACGGTCCTTGTCTTCTGATATAAGGCCATTCAAGAACTGATATGTTACACACAGGGTTGAAAGGAAGCAACGCACGGCTGCACTCGGTGTTGTAAGACCTAGTTAGCTCCAGTTGTATAAGTTTCTTAAGTGATTCTTCGTTAACAACTGAGGTAGAGTCAAGTTGGGCATAGTTTACTCGGTTTACTTGTCAGCCCCCGCTTGTAAGTAGATTTCCGTATGACCTGGAGAAATCCGAAGGAAGTCACTTTGTGTATGTCAAACCGATAGAGGACAGTTCAAACATACAGTTGATAATTGAGGTTGCAGAGCCGGAATTATTGACACAAGCCTTTAACAGCGGTTAAAGCAACTCCTAGGCCTGTAAAGGACGTCATCTAGGGGAATCAAGTGCGTGACGATTTGTGGGGGATCTAGAGACGTAATGAGTGCGACAGTAGCCAGTTCACTTGGAGGGTTGGAATTGGTCTCTGCTACATCCCAGACTGAAGTCTTATAGTAGGCTAGTATTTGTAGACAGTTTGTACTGTGCGGTGTTCTATCTGGACGAGGTCCCGAGGCTTTTCTACAGTTGTAGTTTCCTCGTTAAAAAAATCTCTGGTGTCTTGTGTGCTTTACTTTCCGCATTATATTCATGTAGATGGTGAAAAAATGAATAAGGGATAAAATCGTAAAATCTCCTTATGTATGCCTTGCCAAGAGGCGATTGCCTACTCAGGCAGATCTCTATAGCTCTACAAGTTCCCTCTTAAAGCTTCCGAGTGGAGAGAATGATATCGTAGCACAATTGCCTACTCAGGCACATCTCTGTAGCTCAGAATACAACCTATTCTACGAGCTGAATGTACTCTCTATGAGTTCTCTCTTATAACTCCCGGTGGAGAGGATGATATCATGGTGTAGTACCGATAACCCCACCAATACGTAAACCCATTAATTTACTTCATGTCGACATCACCTCGAATTCCTCGATATCAAAACTAAATTACTCACTGGTGCTATGGTGGAGAATTAATAGAGATGCACCCTCTCGGGTTTCCTCCTCAATGTTTAAAAACCTCAGGCCCTCGCCTAATCTCGGTCAAGACGGAGACGCACCCTCTCGGGTTTCCTCTCTAGATGCGACTCAACATCTGAGTCTCAATGAAAGCCTCCGAAGTATCACAGCTCCAGGCCTGCCCAGAGCTCTCTGAGAAGCATACAATATCCAAAACACGCTTAAAGCAGACCACACTCTAAACACAGAATGGTCTAATATACCATGGATAAGCACGCCATGACTCGAAACGCGTTGTAGTACAAGCGTATGAATGCGCCATAACACAAGCGCATGCACAGCGCAAGCGCTGGCATACGCCACAGCACAAGCGCAGGCAAGAACGCCGCAACCAAGTTGGCCAAAGGCCAATGGCCGGGTCTCCCCAGACCATGGCGCCATGAATCATGGCGCCACAACAGTTTGGCCTTGGCCAAAGGCCAAGGCCGTGGTCTCTTAGACCATGGCGCCATGAGTCATGGCGCCACAAACTAGTTTGGCCTTGGCCAAAGGCTAAGGCCGTGGTCTTCAAAGACCATGGCGCCATCACAAACTGGCCTTGGCCAATGGCCAAGGCCGTGGAACCTGTGGCGCCATAATGCATGGCGCCACGAAACTCAACCTTGGCCCAAGGCCAAGGTGCTGAGCTATAGCGCCACATCCATGGCGCAATGAATTCCTGGCCTTGGCCCGCGGCCAAGGCCACTCATACACACCCACTATGCGTGTCTCTAAAAGCTCCACACTCACGTTGGCCACAGAGTCATAGCCACACAAGCCTACTCAAACTCAATACAACCATGCAATATCTGCATACCACTCGAGATATCAAAACTTCACACGGGGGGATAACTTTAGGGGTATTGGTCTGGCGGTCTACGACAGTTAGGAAGAAACTGATAAAGATGATGGGCAGTTATACGAAGATGGCGCGAGTGGACATGTTCTACACAACTCAAGCAGTTACAGAAACCAACTCATGTTCTCCACTCCTCCACTCTTGCACGACTCCCACCTTCTCTATCGGGAGATCAGGGTGAGTTCAACACTATAAATAGAGGCTCCCTCTATCTTCCAAGGCAGAACATCGTTTCCAGAACCTCAGAGCAAAAACACCTGAGTAACTCGATACACCTCTAGCCTTGGAGATCTCCAGTCACCTTCACGCCGGAGATCTTGAACTCTCACACCCAGAAACACATCCTCAACCTGATCTCAAGTTTTTTCCACTGTTTCCCTCCCTAGACCAACCTCATCCTCTCTGTGACAGAAGCAAGACGTGAACGGCCATTGACTTGGTTTAGGCTCGTCTTGTTCGACTTTGATCTCGAGCACTACGAAAGTACCCAGAGACGGTGCATTGTTTTTCCAGGTAATAACAATTCCCTGATTATATAATTAAAGCAAACACCAGAAGTACGTTATTAATAACCTGATCGTTGTCCCTAATCCATCCATTGGATTTGCCAAGACCTTGTCTTGTGTCGGAATGATCCTTGAGATCCAAACTCAGGTTACAGATTTGGATATTGATTTTTGAGATCGTCCATATCTGACCATAAGACTCACGAGCCCAACCCCTGCTTTTTCAGTTATCTAGTAAAAAAAACGGTTATGATATGTTTTTGTTTGCTACAATCCCAATTTTCGATAAGAATTATTAAACCTTCCTTGATTTTAAGAAGCCAAAAAGTGAGGATTGATAATTTCTCAAATATATATCTGAGGTACGTATATCCTCACGTAGGTTACACAGTTATTTTGCTTTAAAATAGGCAATTGTCTTATTAATCTTTTTTTTTTTTACAAATCAATACAACTTTACTAAAGATGAATCCTTGGCTCCTCTTTGTACCACCAGATTAAATTCTAAAAATAGTGAGATATTAGAGCGCCACCTCAATGCCATGTCATATCCCATTACATAAAATAAGGGTATATGTGGTAGGAATACTGAAAAATTAGGCTGTCACGTCACAAATTACCATCTGCAAATAGGAAAATCATTTTTCGTTGCCGAGCGACTTTTTTATGTGACACTATGGCCAATGTCGATGTCCATGATATGTAGAAGTTTTTGCACGGTTTCTTTCCTCTGTGCGGATTTGGTTTGGTGGTTTTGTTTTCTGCTATTTTATCTAATTTCATTTTCATGCTTTGTACCAGCCGGTAAGTTGAAACAATACATATCATGGATATTATTTTTATTTTGTGTCGTCTGACATGATAGTTATCCGGGACGACACATGTTATAAATCAAATATGATATTAACTTTTAGATTCATGTCGTTCGGCTTGATGGTTAGCAGAGGCGACGCATGTTGTAAATGAAATGTGATATTAACTTATATATTCATGTCGTTAAACTTTCATATTGTCTGGCTTGATGGTTAGCTAAGACGACGCATGCTATAAGTTTTGATTTTACTTGTTATTCAAACTGTTGGTGTTTAAGTAACCAAGGAAGATGTTTTGAGTTTTTTCTTCTAGGCCGTATAACAAGTTTGTCGGCGTTCCACGTGATATCCAGTTTGAAAACTTTCCTTCTCGTAAAGGATTCTTCTGTGAGTGTCTAGATTAGAGTGTTTATAGTGACCGTGTATGTCGTCGGCATTTTAGTGAGTTCGTCTAGTCTATGGAATGTTACGTCTAGTTTGAGTTTTGTTAGTCTGCTTGTCACATATTCACTTGTATGTGCAGTATTACTCCAAGTCATTGTAGTCTGTTCGCGTGCCCTTGTTGCTAATTTTTTCGTCAATGCTTGTTTTTTTCATGTCCTAGTTTTCTTTCGATTTGTATGTGTGGTATAGTTGTTTAGACGTAGCTTATTTGTTGTGATTTTCCGGCTGTCTGATTGTTGATAGTCGTGATTGAGGGGTACCGTGTTTCAGATACTTTGGGGTCAGCTTCACGTCTTTGACGGAGAATGTCACGTGAAAAGGCGCGTTCCTCAACGGTGATCTCATGAATCGGCTATGGGCAGTGTTATGATGATTATGGCTTGACTAATTTTGGTTGTGATTTCACTTAGTGGTTTTCGTCTTGGTGAGTTATGTTGTTCAGCTGATTGCCTCGGCTTCCTTTTCCTGGTGAGAAAGTTATGGTGAGGGGACTTCAGTCGTGGGTGTAATTCGTTGTCCGAGAGTGAATGGGTTTTTTTCTTCTTTATTCTCGGGTTTAGTTTGATGTTTTTCTTTTTGAGGTCTCGGTTATGCCGGATCTGTTTTTCTCTTTGTACCGGTCTAGTTCTATCAACTAGGGATATTATTTGGTTGTTCACTTGAGGTTTACTCTAGTGTAGATTTGTTATCAATTTGGTTTCGGCTAGCTGTACCAACTGGTAATGCGCTATTCTATCTAGGATGTAAAAGTAGCTAATCAAAAAGACGTAAAAGGTAGACTTTATTTGAAATTGATAGCTCAAAACGACGTAAGATACGCTTTGGAGAATCTTGGCAGAGCCGTTTGAAATAAAATAAAATATGCTTGATGTAAGATGCAAGTTACTTTTGAAGTGAGCAGATAAATATAAAATAGGAGTCGGCTAAAACCATGTTAAAACCGTGTCAGCTTTTAAAGTAAGTACAAAGATTTAAAGTGATGAAGCTTACAGTGCGAAAAGTAAAGAACTGAAACGTAAATGAAGCTTATATACAATTGGTATGAGTGAGTATTCATCGGCTGGTTTCTATTAGATACATATATCTCAGTGTCTCTTCTCGAAGATTAAAATCAAATATATGGTTGACACGTGACTTTTTAGTGGGACAGTGAAGCTCGTACCACCTGTATCGGCGCCAAATTGTAGTTGCTATATTTGTAGACAGCCATAAACAAACTAGTATAAAAGACACAAAGTTGAGGTAAGAGACTTATTCATTAGAGGTGAGATCCTTTATAACCAAGTATAATGCTGTTTTTTATAGGAATCATGAGGACTATCCCTACATGATTCCATACAACCTTGTCTATCGAAGTTAAGTTGCTTGTAGCATATTCTAAGAATATTAGTATATTATGTCTTCTACTGCGTCTTGGCATGGGTGTTGCCATCTATGCCCGACTGCTTGAAGGCCGCTCTTTTAGCCTCTCGGGGGTACATATGATAATATGTTCCCCACAAAGGACTCTGGGGCAACTCTTATGTCTGCAAAGGACATTAACTAGGGAAATAAAGTGCGTAGGTCTTACAAGATTCAAGAAACATATAGAGCCACAACTGCATCATGATAAGCGTTTATCCTATCTTAGTTACACTCTAGCCCAAAGTTAGATAATAGATTAGTGCTTATAGCGGTTTAACATATTGTCTGTTCAAAATAGATGATAACCTAATATTTTTTTGCCATTGGAATTTTCCTCATTAACAAAATTTATGATGATTAATTATATTAGTTTTGCATTGTATTTCTCTAAGTGATGTAATAAAGTAATTGCAAAGTTGTACTTTAACAACCTTTGAAAAAAAACCTAATCTCGAATAAATAGTAATAAAGACTTATCTTTGTAAAATTCAATATCTTGAAATAAAGATTCACTCAAGTTGTCTTTGTGATTATTTCATAAACAAGATATTGGTCATATAGGTTCACAAACGAAAAAACTGGCGGTGTACTTGATACCCTCTAATGTTCACTTTCCAGTGGGTTTGCCTGATAGTTGCGGGAAATCCCACAAAGTTAAAATCCAGTTCAAGTTCAGGAAAATATGCGTGGATGATTACACATTACCCCTCAGATGCACCACCCGTTAGTTTATCGTTAAGAAGAGGAAAAATTAATTAAAAACTTTTGGTGGTCGACAACTTGTTTAACATGGGAATTGGAAGAAGCAATCTTGTATAATGGTGTTGTATGGTATACATTTCCTCAAATACATGAGATTATCTTTCGCCGATACCGGATTTCGTCTCGCTAATATGGATTAACAATTATTATGCATTCTCAATCCTATAACACATATGTAAATTGAAACAATAATAATAATAATAATAATAATAATAATAATCATGTTCGATCAAATACAACATTAAATCGTCCCACAAACCATCACATAAACATAACATTCCAACCACATTTTTGTTAGAGCATTGCTCGGTTGAAACCACTAGCGTTGGTATTGTTAAAGTATAGCTCAGTTGAAACCATCGGCGTTGGTATGTCAGGTCGGTTGTTAAGTTTAGTTGTCTAATTTAGTCTATAATATCATTCTTGACTTGGATAAACTATATGTTGAGACGAAGACCATTTGAAGATTGAAGACCGGAACTTATTCCCTTGATATTTATCGTCCTTTCGTCAAAAGGTTAGTAAGGATATTCCTTGATTTTGTATCTATCATTCTATCAATTTAATAGTCGATGATATATATATTGATTCCTATAAGAATGAATGAAATATAGTTCTTTGAGTCTTAGCACAATGGATTATTCCATAGTGATTTGATTTTGAACTTAGGATTGAAATCGATATATGATCTGAAACCGAGTAGTATGTTCGCTTACCCTACACGAACCATGCTGTGAGGAAAAGTTACTGAACTCAGTCGACATGTGGTTCGCGTACCCTAAACAAACTTGATCAGTTAATTCAGGATGTTTCTGAACTCGATTTATGTCATATAGTTCGTGTACCTTACACGAAATATGACTACGATACCGAATATAACTAACATGTTAAAACATGGTTCGTGTACCCTACACGAACCTTATGCAGTTCAGATACTCGTGTCCATCTTTTTGTTTTTCATTTCACATACCCTAGACGAACCTTGTGCACGCTCTACATAATCTATATTTTAGTGCAACCTTCTTATGAGTCAAGGTCAACCTTTTCACCACCTTAAGACACTTTGGCTATGGACGGTTCGAGAAGTTTGAGCTGGAGTTCGTGAATTGAGCCCTACTCAAAGATCGCTTAATCTTTAAGCTAGATTCCTTGATTATCAACATAAATAAAATACCTTCTGCAAAGATACAACTTGTAAACATTATTGCGTATCCTTGCGTAAAGGTTGTTCGTTGTCATCTCGAAACCTTTTATTTGGTTACGACTAGTGAAAGACTTCACTTGAAGATCTCGGACTTCAGCATCCTGATCTTGTATCTTGGGTCGATTGATCGTACTAGAACAATCAATCATCAAGACAAATAATTGATAGAAACTTCGTAAGGCTGCACTCGGTGTGCAAGACCTAAAAGTCCACAACGATCACGAACTAGATCCCGCATTGAGTTCGTCAACATTGTGAAGTAAAATCAACTATGTTAGATCAATGACCCCTAATTGATATTGATTCGATTTATTTGAACCTTGATTGAATAATTGTAAGGAAATCCAAAATTAACCATGTGTCCTGTTAGAGGCATGGTAGCGCTAGCCTTCACGAAGGATTGTAGACAAACTCTTAGGCTATAAAGGACGTTAGCTAAGGGAATCAAGTGCTTAGGTTTTTGCGGGAGCCAAGAGACGTAGGAGCACGATAGTTGGATGGTTTAATTCGGTCTCAACTACATTCCGATCTGAAGTTTGATAGTAGGCTAGTGTTTGTAGCGACTTAATTCCGTGTGTGTTCAAACTGGAGGAGGTCCCGGGGTTTTTCCTTTAGATTGTGGTTTCCTCGTTAACAAGAATTCTGGTGTCTTGTGTTACTTTACCTTCCGCATTAAATTTTTTTTGATTGATATAATTGAAGCAATTGCAAAATTAGCACGTTGATTGAACCTTCGAGTCAATTAATCTCTTTGAGATTATAAAGACTTGTTTTTGTTGGAATTCGGTTCTTGAAAAAAGAACTCATCCCAAGTGATTTACTCGAATGTTGATTTGTGAGATTGTTCAAGTAAAACAGTCAAAACAGGTTCACGAACTAAAAGTTGGTGGCGTACTTGGTATCCCTTCCTCTTTAGGTATGTCAATTCAGTTGTCAAGTTTAGTTGCCAAAACACAATCCTTGATTTAGTTTACAATGTCATTCTCAAACTAGGATAGTTAGGTGTTGAGATGAAGACCGATTGAAGATTGGTAGCTTACACATTTGATTATATTTTTTCCTCTCGTCAAAAGGTTAGTAAGGTTTATTCCTCCATATCGTGTTTACCATTCTATCATATAATAGTTGATGGCATTGTGTATTTATCTTCATAAGAAGGATTGAAAAAGAAAGTTTCTTTAAGTCTTAACACTTGGTTTACCATTGTGTACAAAGATTTGAAAATTTTAGTGGGAATACTCATGGCTCCTTGAAATTCGAAATCAAGTACTCAAGCTAATGGGTTCATATACCTATCGCGAACCATGCTATAGTAATAATTTTCTGAAGTCCAAAGTGCATATCGATGGTCCACATACTCGCGAACCATATGAGTCAAAACTGTAACTGAACAGAGTTGTTTAATATGGTTCACATACCTGTCGTGCACCGTACAAAAATTACGAAACTCATGTCCACTTTTTCAACATCCTGTTCACATACCTAACACGAATCTGTTCATGATTCATTAGCCAATTTTTCGGAGCGCAATCTTTTTATGATTCAAGGCGAATCATTTCACTACTTTAGCCACTTGTGGTTCAGGCGGTTTGAAAAGTTAAGATTGAACGTGGAGCAACTTATGGACTTTTCTAGGTGGTTCTGTCCGCATGGTCATTTTTTTGTTCTCATGCTGTAATGAGTGAATTGGCAAATTCAAGTTCTATTACACTATATGCTGGACTTGGATGCAACGGTCTTTTTATCCAGTGTCAAGTAAACGTTATTTCGAAAGAGAAAATCGCTCTGCTATCGGGAGTTATTTGTAAGTATCTATTTGTGTGAGGGTTATCTTATACCACTGTAATATAGTAGTAAAGTCATTGGATGACAATATTGTTTTTGTTTTTCTCTCTATAACATTGTTTGCCAAAAACAAAAATAGTGTTATTAACACAAGATTTACACAATGATCGATCATTCTCAAACTAATTAGATGATAATTTATCATTTATCATTTCGAAAAACTCATCCAATCTTATGGTTCACCTAAATAGGACCTAAAAGCGGTAGAAGTAGTTTAAGTTTAGCAAAACAAAATGAAAATATGTGTGAAGCTAAAAAGTATCATGATGCGGGTTGCAACCCTAAAATATTAATAACTTGATTATTAGAACTTGAATATTTGTTTAGAATACAATAACTGAGACACAGAATTATACTCAATAATTTGTTTTGATTCAATGATTTCATTGTTTCCGTGGTGCGGGTTGAATGATATACAAATGGAACGATGAAAATTGATATCATCTATTACACACGATCAATGTATTGCAACCACCTAGCTTTTTGTAAAGGATGTTAGGGCATTTGTGAGAGCATTGCTCGGTTGAACCCACTAATGTTGCTATCTCAAGTTAGTTGTCAAGTTTATGAGACAAAAACACAATCCTTGATAAGTTTACTCTACAACTCGGACTAGGATAGTTCTAGGTAATCGAGACGAAGACTGAT
>JAJJMA010332527.1:5439-22939 GCA_023529015.1 Papaver nudicaule
TCAGAAATTTTGGGACTCACCCCTCTGGGGAGTTCATGTCGTATGATCTTCTCCCACATATCATACTCATCTAATCCGTCTTACGGATTAGGTCTTGATGTCTGTACTCTAGCCGTGTAGAGTCCATATCTTCTGATCTGTCATCCAGATCAGAACTTCTGGGACTCACTCTTCTAAGGAGTCCATGTCGTATGATATATTCCCACAGATCATACTCATATAATCCGTCGTATGTATTAGATCTCCATGTATGGACTCCAGCCCTAGTGACTCCTGCTGTGAGGAGCCTGGCTCTGGGAGTCCATGTCGTTTGATCTGCTCCCACAGATCATACTCATCTAATTCGTCATACAGATTAGGTCTTGATGTCTGGACTCTAGCCGTGTAGAGTCAATATCTTCTGATCTGTCATCCAGATCAGAACTTCTGGGACTCACCCCTCTGGGGAGTCCATGTCGTATGATCTTCTCCCACAGATCATACTCATCTAATTTATCCTACTGATTAGGTCTTGATGTCTGGACTCTAGCCGTGTAGAGTCCATATCTTCTGATATGTCGTCCGGATCAGAACTTCTGGGACTCACCCCTCTGGGGAGTCCATGTCGTATGATTTGCTCCCACATATCATACTCATCTAATCCGTCCTACGGATTAGGTCTTGATGTCTGGACTCTAGCCGTGTAGAGTCCATATCTTCTGATCTGTCGTCCAGATCAGAACTTTTGGGACTCACCCTTCTGGGGAGTCCATGTCGTATGATCTATTCCCACATATCATACTTATCTAATCTGTCGTATGGATTAGGTCTCTATGTATGGACTCCAGCCCTGGGGACTCCCGTTGTGAGGAGCTTGGCTCTGGGAGTCCATGTCGTATGCTCTGCTCCCACATATCATACTCATATAATCCGTTATACTGGTTAGGTCTTGATGTCTGGACTCTAGCCGTGTAGAGTCCATATCTTCTGATCTGTCGTCCAGATCAGAAATTCTGGGACTCACCCCTCTGGGGAGTCCATGTCGTATGATCTTCCCCCACAGATCATACTTATCTAATTCGTCATACGGATTAGGTCTTGATGTCTGGACTCTTGCCGTGTAGAGTCCATATCTTCTGATCTGTCGTCCAGATCAGAACTTCTGGGACTTACCCCTCTAGGAGTCCATGTCGTATGATCTTCTCCCACATATCATACTCATATAACCCGTCCTACGGATTAGGTCTTGATGTCTGGACTCTAGCCGTGTAGAGTCCATATCTTCTGATCTGTCGTCCATATCAGAACTTCTGGGACTCACCCCTCTGGGGAGTCCATGTCTTATGATCTGCTCCGACAGATCATAATCATCTAATCCGTCCTACGGATTAGGTCTTCATGTCTGGACTCTAGCCATGTAGAGTCCATATCTTCTGATCCGTCGTCCAGATCAGAACTTCTGGGACTCACCCTTCTGGGGAATCCATGTTGTATGATCTATTCCCGCAGATCATACTCTTCTAATCCGTCGTATGGATTAGGTCTCCATGTATGGACTCCATCTCTGGGGACTCCTGCTGTGAGGAGCCTGCCATTGTTTCTTATTTCAGCATATCTTTTTCCGCCTCTTCTCTACCTTTTCAGGGACGCTCTGGGAGTCCATGTCTTATGATCTGATCCCACAGATTATAATCTTTTAGGGTTGACTTTGGGTCTCTGAACACAGACTTGCCCTTTTCTTCACGAGTTGGCCTCACCCTCTGGGTGGTTTTGTCTGCTATAGAGGGCCCATTTTCTCTAGAGGTTCTCCACGCTGCTGCTCTAGAGGATCCAGTCACTGTAGAGGTACCATTAGCTTCTCTGGAAGGTCCACCCTTCTCAGAGGTATCCTCGCGTCGTCTCTCAGAGACGTCCTCAACTGCTCTGGAAGGTCCCTCCCTCACAGAGGTATCCTCTCGACCTTTATCTGGGACCTTCCCTCTGCGAAGTCCGTTTAGAGCGTTGATGATTTGAACGTTTACCTCCAGAGATTCCTCAGTAGAACTGTATGTATCTGTCGTGTGCAGACCCAAGTCCTCTTCTTCTCTCTGAGGGTCAACTTCCGCCTTCCGAATAACCGATGCCTCAGAGGCAGGTTTTTTTCCAGAGGGGGCTTGAAGTGATAAACCTCTGTCAAAGGTTTGGTTTTCCCAGTGACGCCACTGGCAGTACCCTTCTTTCCTTGTGCCCCAGGTCCTTTTTCTGCAGTGTTGGTGGCCCTCCCCAGAACCCCATTACTGGTGCTCTGAGGCACCTTTGCAGCAAAACCTGGAGGTGCGCTTTCTCCAGAGGCGACAGTATTCTCTGGGACTTCATGATCCATTCCCTGCAATCCACTTCTGGTAGTCCTCCTCGGAGTCAAGGTCTAACCTTCCTGTCAGAGTATGACTCCACAAGTGCTAGTTGAAACCTGGCAGCTTCAGAGATTCAAAATATCCGTACGCCCTTTCAAAATATATTAAAAACATTTTTGGAAAAGGACAAGGTTATGATTGAAAAAGTTAAAGCTGGTAAGAAGGTTTTCTGGGTCGTCAGTTTTTGTCTAAGAGTGAAGTCAGCAAAGACAGTGATGTCAGTACTTTTCTCTGAGGACCCATTTTCTCCATTAATGTTGTTTTTTGAAGAAAAACCAGCTCTGGGAGGGATCCAGTTTTAAAAGTATGTGTTTTTTGAAAGGAATCAACAACAAGGGTTTTGTTTATCCTTAAAAAACAAAATCTGGGTTCAAAGATCTAACCTTTACGAAGATAAAAGTTAGGGTTTTGAAGAGTTTTGCAAAAAATCAAATTTTTGTAAAGAAAATCAAGGATTTTTCACAAATAGTTCGAAAAGAAGTAACTTTTAACACTTAAAAGCATAAATGGTCTCATCTTTACTAAGAATACTAAGCTTTCCTGCGAGATCTATGAGATCCAGGAGCTTTTCTTCCTCAACGCAAAGATTTGGTTAAGAGACAAATGAAAAACTTTAGAAATAGACTAGGAAGGATAAATCCTTAACCTAATCTCTGTTTCTAGCGCCAAAATGTGAGCCTCGGATTTTATGAGACCACACCCAATGGTCTTAGATGCAGATCTACTCAAGAACACTTAAGCATAAACACATCTAAGTTTTAGTCAAGAATCTAAAAGCAATTCAACATAAAGTAAATGCAACAAAGTAAAAGAATCAAGACACAAGCATGTTTTTTAACAAGGTTCTTCCTCATGGTGGAGGCTTACATCCTTGGTATTTCATTAATCATGAGTGTGGTTACAAGCCTTAGCTACCTTCAAGATTAACTAAATTCTTCAAGCTTTTCCCAAGTCTTGATCCGCTATCCAAGTCTTCAAGCTTTTCCCAAGTTCTCACTCACAAGTCACAAACCTAGCCTTAGGAGTTGTATCTGTTTCTAGGGTTTCTCTTGTGAGTTCTAACCTACCTACTAACTCTCAAGAGCTGGGTATTTATAGACAAGAAGGTAAGGGAGTACATATTCCAGTATTACAAGGGCTATGAAAACTAACTATTTCTATTTATTCCTCGAGATACGCAATCCCTTCTGAGAGTCTTCCTCTCTGGACGTACGTCTCTGAGATACCCTCCAGAGGTATGTTTGAGCCTTCCAGAGACACCGTACGGCCTCTGGTATCCAGTCTTCTAGTACGCCATCTCTCAGAATGTCCCTTGCAATGTACCTTCCAGAATATGACTCCTTTAGTTCTTCTCGTACCACGTCTTTTCGGAGAGTATTCTCTGAGGCCAGGTCCCAATGGGACCTTTCAGAGAATACCCTCAGCCTTGTAGCTTCCAGACTGTTTGACCGCATTCTCAGAGAAACCCTAGGTTTGACTGGTGCTAAACAGCTGTATCCTTCTTTCTGACTTGGCATTTAATGCCTCTATAGTACCCTCAACCTTATCCGTGCTTTAGCCTGTCGCACTTTACACGCGTCTCATCCTTGATTGGGGTGCGGTCAGTTACTTTTAGGGTTTATCCCGTACCTCTCGGTGTATTCACTAACTTGCTACCGCCCTTAGGATGGTGACACGTGTCCATCAGATTTCTGGTACCTACAATAATGTTTTGGTTTGGTCAATTCTTATAATTTGATCAATTTGAAATTTGATTTTTAATGATGATATCGATCGAATTAGCTGAATCTTCGTGTTAGATGTAGTTTTTTATGAATGGGTTTCTATTAATGGTTGTATTATGGAAGAAAACAGAAGAAGTTTGAAGAAAATCGATCAAAATTTTATCAAATCATGATCAAATTGTGATGAAATTGCAATTGCGTTCGTGACAATTATAGGTACCAGAAATCTGATGGACACGTGTCACCATCCTAAGGGCGGTAGCAAGTTAGTGAATACACCAAGAGGTATGGGATAAACCCTAAAAGTAACTGACCGCACCCCACTCGAGGATGAGACGCGTGTAAAGTGCGACAGGCTAAAGCACGGGTAGGGTTGAGGGTACTACAGAGGCATTAATTGCCAGGTCAGAAAGAGGAATACAACTGTTTAGCACCAGTCAAACCTAGGGTTTCTCTGAAGATGCGGTCAAACAGTCTGGGAGCCACAAGACTGAGGATATTCTCTGGAAGGTCCCGTTGGGGCACTACAACAAAACAGGCCTTTGGTGTCAAAAATATTTGTCACGAAATTCCCTTTTTTAGTCACAAATTACTTTCTGAGATAATTTTTTTTTGTCACGAAGTTGTCACAAAATCCCCGTCTTAGAAAGCTTATTGTGACAAAATCGGAGACGGTCGCGAGATAAACAAATTAACGACAAAATTTCTTTTGTCAATGAAAGTATTTTTTAACAACAAAATAAAATTGTCAGTAAAAACAATTTTAATGACAAAAAAATCGTCACCAAAAACTATAATTTGTGAGCAATCTTTTTGTTTCAAAAAATATAATTTAGTGTCGATGTATTTTGTCACTAAAAAAAACTATTTGAAACAAAATAATTTGTCTATGATTCGGTTCATCCGTGACAAAAAAAATTGCCCTTTAAAATTGCATTTTAGAGACTATTCTTTTCCGTCTCCACAAATTTTATTAATGACCATTCTATTTGGCCATAAAAAGGATTTTCCGAGACAAACTTCTTCCTCTCCCAAAACTATATTTTTTGTCTCTAAAAATTCTTTTCAATGACAAAAAGAAATTGACTTTGAAAGGAAACATCAATGATCAGTTTTTTCCTCTCCAAAAGGTACTCTTTTTTGTCTCTACAAAAATTTATAATGACAATTATTTTTGTCTTAGAAAGTAAATATCTTCCACAATTTCTTTCCTCCCTATAAGCTGTTTTTTGCCCGTAAATGATTTTATCAATGACAACAATTTTTGTCTCTGAAAATATTATTTCAATGACCAAATAATTACAGAAAACAATTTAAAAGCCAAAATTAATATTAAAGTATATCATATAGAAAATTTGTTCTATTCCCATTAAATATGAGAGTGCCAATATTACAAACAATTTTTGAAATACAATATTACAAACAATGGAAAAATGATAAAGCTACTTTTTTTTTTGAATGTGGAAACAAAGAAGAAAACAAACCACACACAATTACAAAGCCATATCAGATGCCAAAGCATCTTCAATACAAGGGGGGGGGGAGAAAGCAACCATGTATGAGAAATATGGTTGAGAAGAGCATAATGAGCAAGGTAGTGAGCAACCTCATTACCAGTTCGCTTAACATGAGTGAATTCAATCGAAGGGTGAGTTCCGGCCATTTTCCTGATTTCAGCAAGAATCGGGGTAATGCGCCAATCTGGGTTCTTGGTTGGATCGTGTAAAGCATTGACAACAGACTGCGCGTCTCCTTCAATGATACATCTACCAGGATTGATGTCCACAACCAGATTTACGCCTGTAAGGAAGGCTAAAGCTTCAGCAATAATTGGGACAGTCACTTCGAATATCTTCGTTGCACCACCACTGAAACGCCTATTATGATCTCTAGCCACAGCAGCTGTGGCACACTTCTTCGCACCGATACCCGCATCCACATTAATCTTTATGACATTCAGATCCGGTTCCATCCAATAGTGGACAGCAACCTCTTGATCAAGAGCGGTACTGCTGGAAGAGTCTGTGATGGCATCAAAATAATTCCCAAACATATACTGAGCTTCAGAGATTACTCTGACCAAACAAGGCTTGATCTTTTCAAACTTCAGCTTGTTTCTCGCCCTCCACCAGCACCACAACAAACAAGCACAAGAGCTAAAGCTAGCACCCCCATCCTTGACCTTTAAAAGAGTCTTTAGAAGGTCTGTCATTGTATATTGTCTGTCTTGGGGTACAGTAATACCGAGTTGGCTGGCAAAGAGAAGGGCCCTGACTGCAGTACACTGCACAAACAGGTGATCAATAGTTTCAGGGAATAACCCACATAACGTACACTCTTTATCCACTCCCATAACAAATCTACAAATGTTGGCACAAACCGCAAGACCATTGTGAAGCATTCTCCAAATGAAAACCTGGACTTTAGGAGGAAGAATCTTCACTTTCCAAAAACTTTTCCAGTCGAAAACATTATGAGCAGACTTCGAGGAAGAGCCACGGGTGTTAGCAAGCAGTTGGTGAAAGCTTTTAGAAGAGAAATTCCCCTTTTTTGATAGAACCCATAAAAACTTGTCTTCGCCCGTTGTTGCAGAAATATATATATCTTGGATACGGTTGAATTCTAAGCTAGAAAAACGAGTGTTCAACTCATCCAAGTTCCAGGAATTACCATCATCACTGATCAGATCTTTGACCATTGTACTATTAGTGGTCCAAGTAGAAGCTTCCACAGGTTTAAATCCATGAAGACTAGGGATCCAAGGGTCCTTATAAATTGAGATAGAGTTCCCGTTTCCCACCTGCCAGCAGCATCCCTGACTCGTTAACGGTCTAATAGCAAGCATAGCTCCCCACGTAGCAGAACAATTTCTGGGCTGTATGCAATCCCAAAAACTATTATTACCCAGATATTTTGCTCTTAAGATCTTAGCCCAAAGCCCCTCATTGACATTCAGAAATCTCCAAATGAGTTTACCAATTTGTGCTTTGTTCACGTCTTCCAATTGCCGTAAGCCGAGACCCCCATTCACCTTGTAGTCAGTCAACTTCTCCCAAGCAATGAAGTGCATCTTCCTCTCTTCGCTACTATGCCCCCACCAGAAAGCTCTTATTATTCTCACAAGTCTAGCAAGAACACCTTTTGGCACAAGGCAACTGGCCATATAGTAACTAGGAATCATAGCAAGCACATCTTGTATAAGATTTGTTCTGCCCGCATGGTTAAGGTAATACCTTTTCAATCCAGCCATTTTGCTTCTCGTTTTGTCTTCAAGGAATCTATAGGAACTAACTCTCTTATCAGACTTTAAGATGTAGACTCCAAGGTACTTTTTATTCGGCTGCATGATTTGGAGACCAAGCTTACTGGAAATTTCTTGTTGCTTATTAGGAGTCACCCCGTTGCTGAAATGTATAGACGACTTTTGGAAGTTTGTCTTTTGGCCCGACCAGCTAGAGTAAACAAATAACACATCTTGGAGGGTGTTGATAGTCTTGTTGTTAAGGACACCAAAGAACATTAAATCGTCCGCAAACATTAGGTGACTAACCGAAGGAGCATACTTATTGAGCTTGTAACCATCGTAGAGACTAGCCTCCTCCATCCTCTCCATGAGCCAAGATAAACCCTGAGAAAGGAGAATAAACAAATATGGCGAGAGGGGGCAGCCTTGCCTAATTCCCCTTTCCGCGAAGAAGAACCCCTCTGGAGCACCGTTAATAAGCACAAAAAAAGAGACTGAACTCACACAGTTCATAATAAGAATAAGGAGGCGACCAGTTATACCAATACCCATCAAGATGTGCCTAAGAAAATTCCAGTCCACTCGGTCATAAGCCTTGCTCATATCAAGCTTTAGAGCGAAGGAGCCTATAATAGAACGGGAATATTTCATAGAGTGTGTTAATTCCTTGGCAGTGACAATATTGTCTAAGATTTGTCTGCCGGGAATGAAGGCCGACTGATTCTTAGCAACTAAGTTATCCAACAGAGGCCTAAGTCTTCTAGCAATAAGTTTGGTAACAATCTTATACAGGACATTGCAAAGAGCAATAGGCCTAAAGTCTACCGGAGAAGAAGGGTTTTTACATTTAGGTACCAGCATGATATTAGTATGATTAATTCCTTGCGGTAAGGTACCAGATGCAAAACAATTTTTGACAAGGGCGATTACCTCCTTTCCTATAAGATGCCAGCACCTCTTGAAAAAGATAGCAGAATAACCATCCGGACCGGGGGCTTTTAGGTCACCAATATGCTTGAGAGAAGCGAAGATTTCCTCGTCAGTAGGAATTCTTTGAAGCATACTCTGGTCCTCTTCGGAGATAACATTGTTGACTGGGTAGATGGTTGGAGCAGCCGGAATATTCAGGTCTTGTTGGAACATTGTTTTGAAGTGAGTAACTATAGCTTCAACAATCTCTTCACTTTTAGTGGACCAATCCCCTGATTCCATTTGCAATGCAGTGATAGTATTCTTCCTTTTTCGATGGAGTATAGAGAGATGGTACACTTTTGAGTTCTTATCAGAAGATGGAACCCATTTCGCATGATTCCGCTGCTCCAAGTATTTCATTTCAGTCATCATCAAGTGGTCCAACTGCTCACTTATTTGCTTCTCGATATGACTAACATCTCTAAGATGTGCAACTTTCTGTACCTCTAACAGTTTCCTCTTGGCAATTTCGATTTCACGAAAGATGTTGCCAAACTCTTTCCTGCTCCACTTAGTAAATATGATGGCCATATTTTTGAGTTTGGTCCTCACATCCCCTTCACTATCATTCCAAGCAGCAGCAGCAATCTCCATAAATTTGGGGAAAATGATAAAGCTACTAGAAGGCAAAATTCATGCAAAAAATGAGATCTCCAAGTCTATCATTTCAAACATTAAAAAACTTGCAACACTTTAAACATAACTTGAATTATTTTTCCATTTGCATCCATGACTTGTATCTTCGCGGTGTCCATTTGGTTTCCATTGAACCAAATCTCTCCAAACAGAATAATACTCCTGGATCTTGACTCATCCAACAACAGTCCCATCTACAACCATGATATTATATACTTACAATTTCCTCTTCTATCCTTTTTCCTCTTCTAGATTACTGCTATAGCAGTGGGGTGGCCGACCGAGAAAGCAATTTTTTTTTCTTATTTATGAGTATAAATTCTTATGGGCCAGGAACTAACATTTATAGCTCATACATGTTGAAGATAACTCATGGCGCTTTCGGGCCAGGAACCAACAAATGAGATTCACCAATGAAATTGTCCGTGTGTCTGCATCGGCACTCGACAATTGTAGTTTTTTGTTTTTGTTATGTGTTCCACGCGTTTAATAATGTCAAAAAACAAAATTAGTCTAAGTTAACCCATGATCGGTAAATTAATTGAGTGATACCAAAGGGAAAAAAAAATCTAAGTTATTAATACAATAAAAAGAAAAGGGAAAGTGAAAAGGAGTAGACTGTATATACGGTGTTGTGTCACAACTGTCATTCATGCACCATGGCACCACCTTTTCATCCTCTTACACCTGACCTCCATCTGGCATCCATCTATTATTTATCTTTCACATGTCAGTCAGTCTTTCTTCAATCTTCTTACACAATTTATTTTCTCCCCTGTTTTCTTTTTCTCATTACAGAACAAGAATTCATTCTACTCTATTTGCTTCGCATTCTAGGATCAAAACGCCATAACTTAATCATTCATTCAAAAATTGGTTTGATTTGATTTGATACAATTTAGTCAAAGAAGAACCAGATGCCGTTATGTGATGTTATTAAAGGAATCCAAAACGGAATGAAGATAATTTACAAAGAGAAAGCGATGAATATGGAAGCTTACTCGGTCGGTGATTGGGGATGTGACTCAGCTGACTCGCTGAGTCAATAGGTGAGAGTCTGAGAGATGGGTTGAAACTACGGGTGTAAATGTGGGTCGAATATGGACCAATGGGTCGGATCAGTGGAAACCGTATCCGAAAGTTTGTCTTCTTCACCCGATTCTTTGCTACTGTAAGTCTACAATTTCAGTCTCTGCTACTGTAATTTTTCAAATTTGAACATGTTTCATGCTACAATGAATGGGTTGAAATATAACTGCTTCGATTCGACCAAATTTATTAAATAGACAGATTTTGGTATGTCATCTTCGTGTAAACCTACATCCTGTTCGACTCCTTTAGTTAACTGAGCAAGAAAACGAGAGGTTTGAACATGTTGCGCAGCGTCTGGAAAACGCCGCTCAATCTCAGTTTGAAATCGCACCAGGTACTCTTGGGTTTCCTCGACGATAAAGGCCCTAATCTCTTCTTCGAATTCAGGTATGTTTCGTCGATTCGTCCCACTGCCTGCTCTACCCGGATTAAAAGAAGATGATGAGGAATTGCCCACCACTCTATTTCTCTCCATAAAGAGTGGGTAGAAGAGTGCAGCTACAACTAGGACCAAACTGAGAGTGAGCAACATAAACAAAGATGATTTTGTGAATGAGAAGAACAAGTTCCCTATCTTCATAGGAATGAGCGGAATAATGGAAAATTGCTCAAGTGGGCTGTGTATCATTCAGACTTTGCATTTTCTCTTCCGCTCTGGTAGAGAGACTTATCAAAATAAGAAAATGACTGGTTGATTTGCCAACCAAGAAAGAATGGGAAAAGGATGAAGAAGAAGGAAGAAATGGCAACTGAACTTCGTCTTTTGTAACTCCTCTCTCGTTGAATGCTATTAATGAATTCCACGAAAGAAGATACTTATTCTACGATATTAGTTGTGATATCTACTTATTGCAATTAGTTATATGAAAATGTAAGTAGCGATCTCACTTAGTGGCAAACTCCTTGAGTTTTTCTTTTTTTTAAGGAATGCAAGATTAACTCATAGGCGAGGGTCCATCTGCACCATTCTTTACGTTTACTCCAGTTTCACCAGACATCTAAAGATCACCAGTTCCTAGCGAGTAACCGCCGAGCCGAGACCCGCCGAGCTGACTCAATAACGAACTCTTCCTCACTAAGCCTAGGAGACTCTGACATTTCAAGAGGACCAACTGATCGACCTTTCTTCACTTCCACTTAGATCTTTCTGTCTTTCTATACTTTGGACTCCAGCAGAATCTGGCTCAGGAACGGATCTACTAACGAAGTTTTCACTTCAAGAATAAATAAAGCAGTAACTCGTGGGGCATAGTCTAAGCCTGCTTTCCTCGCTATACCCAATCCATTCTGTATCAAGCCGACTAAACCCAGTTACGATACCAGCCAACTAAAGTTTAAAGCTTCGAGAAAAAGTGCAGATATTCTTGATGTGTCAGTCGAAGCGCAGTCAGTTCAAGCAGCTAGGCGGATTGAGAGCAAAAGGCAAAAGTCAGAAAGAGGCCTCCAAAATCTGGTGCGTTAGGGCATTCTATGGAGTAACTAGCTTGGGCAATATCCCCGGATGAAGACATCAAGTCTAGTCAAATATGTTCCCTCTTAAGTAGGTAGATCCGGTGTATCCAAAAGCGCAAAGGGAATATTTTAGTGAAGTAGGTCAAACCGTGAGTATCTAATGTCATGTAATAAATGGAATCAACATCTCTTATGAACGGCAAGTGAATAGGACTCCTGTTATGAACCAAATGCTGTGGATAAAGTCAATAAAAAGGAAGTGAGTAATTAGTGGGGTCTATCTTAGCTAGTCTTTATAGATCTATAAAATTCGACTAATCAATCACGCATAGAAAGGCCGGAAAGACAACGGACGAGAACGCGAGAAAACGACATCCGAGCGAAGGCTGCAATACCCATCTTTTATTATATTATGATGTAAATAAAAATGCTGGAAGTACTTCTTTATGGAGAAACGCGCATTTGGCGCACCCAGTTGGGGTAACCTACCGCGTGCACTAGCTTTTGAAGCATAATCAGCCTCGACTTTAGTAGGTTTTCTTTTTGCCTTTCACTGAACTAGCTAGCAGATGTGAACCTGGAATGAGGGGCTTATGTCTTCTTCATTGGATAGATTCCGTCAAAGCTCTATGGAAGCATTGACTCGCGTTACAGGGCTAAATAAGCGACCCCCATTTTTCGAGGTAGGTTTAAAGATGCGCCTTTATGCTCTTGTGCGTGTTGTGACGTAACGGTTGTTGAAGATTGACGGCTGGGAGAAAGGCAAATAGTGAGTAGTGGGTTAAAAAGGTCTAGTTACTACGGAAGAGAGGGACAGAGCTTTATACTATGCGTAAAAACCTTAAATACTAATAGTGAGCTGATTACTTAATAAGATTGGTACAGACTAAACATATACGAGAGGGAGGCCCTTTGCTTAAGGAGGAGTCTATAAACCTGAGTAAGCTTCCTAGGAATAGTAGTGGCCATCGGTAGGGTCCAAAAGGTTGAATTTAATCAGTTTTTAACTAAGAACTTGTGGAGCAAAAGGGCCTATTTGAAGGCAATGACGTGAACCGTAAGCTTAGTCCCTAAAGTTAGGTAAAGGCTTGGTAAACCAACTGGAAAGGTCCCTCAAGTTGAGTGAAATACAAGGCGAGACCCAGTAACCCCGGACCCATTTGATCGAATAGAAATTAAGCAAAGTAGCGCTTAGAGGAGTTTAAGACGTTGATGAAGGACTTCGCCAATTGATGATACAGGAACTCTTAGACTAGAAATGTGATCAGGTGATAAGGCCCAAACTAAGTAAGAAGAAGTTCGATGAAAGGAATTTCCCAAAAGTTCAGTTTAAACAAGGTTTGTTAAGGCAAATATCGTTCCTAGAAAGACTTATGCGGCAAATGAGAGACCTTTCTCTATTGATGATGAGGAAGATGTTCCTAAAGTTAAGAGCTATTGCCTCTAAAAGCTATGACACCTGAGAGGTCCCTGAAGTGAAGAGATTGGATTCGATTGGCTAAAGTACCTCAAACAGCTAGATTTGCTACACAAGCATATAGAGGAAAAGCGCTTAAATCAAGTAATACGGGTCCTGATGTGATGAAACCTAAAAAAATAAGAAAGGGCTATAATAAAGTCTAAAGGAGCTTGCCTAAAGTGAATGTAAATTAATATCTCTTGTTAAAGGGGCAGCCTCATGTATGGTTCCATAAGGATCGAATTGAATCGCTTTTGCTTAGAGAAGAATTGAAGTGATAGGGTTTAATAGTACTAATCCTTTCTTTTGTTCCAAGGAATGCATATAAAGTGTAGTAGCACAGTAGAGCCCAGGGTAGCAGCCCCTTTATTAGTATGAGGAGCGGTAATCTAACACGGACCAACAACTGTAATCTATTCCTCCTATATCATGTGTATGGAGCAATTTACTTAAGAAACCTAGTAATCTTAACTAGTCACTTATTGCTTATTGACCTTCCCCAAACTCCCTGTCAGGCTGAGCACCCTCGCCCGCTTCAGTCATTAAAATCTTCACAGTTAGGTCACATGATCCCAGGTTTCAGAAAGGGGCAGTAGGATTTCAAAGATGGTTTCCCGTTTCAATCAAGAGCGTCCCGGTTTATGACGATAGAAATACTAATCAATCAGTCACATTCAGCTAATAAAGGGGTTAAGGTACTTCCCAGACTCTAGAATAGGTTCCCACAATTCATGCATCAGTCAAACAAACTAGCCTAGCTGAGTCCTCCAGTAACTCTCGAACCTAATGCATCGGAATAAAGTCGGCGGATGACTCTTAAGCATCAAGATTTTCTATACGCTTATGAAGGCGGAAACCCAAGTTTATTACCCTTCGGGAGTGATTCCCTATTAGTGTCTATTTTATGTGTGGAGGAAAGTGAAAAGCCTGCTTAGTCAAGATGGCTTGTGCCCCGGGCTTGTTCAGAATATATCGCACGCAAGCTTGGTCAACTGACTTGTGATGAAATCCTCTTCCTTGAAAGAAAACTCTTCTGTAAGAACTGCATACGCGTCCTATCTGGCACTAGACACTTCTAAGCTATTTATCCTAAACTTATTTGAATTCTCAGCTATGAGAAGCCTTGATACAAACTTCGCTGTAGAGGTGTTCCCGGAAGGATCTAGATTCAAAGAGAAAAAAAGGGAGAACTAGAAGGGTTTGAACCTGCCGGATCGCCTTTTCAATTCCACAAATAAGATTTCCGATGGGAAGGCCCGCTATTAGATTGAACCAAGTGTGCCTGGGCATGGGCGAGAATGAGAAAAACTTTTCTTATTCGTGAGATGAGCCCTTAGAGTCCAACTATATGAGTCAAGTGAGCGAACCATATGGAGAGAGCATGCGATGGCAAGCAGCGAGCCCTCAAAATAGACGCCCAACAAGAAAACGCATATTAATGAACAAGGAGCTCCTGAGCGGACGTGAGCGACATGAGCAAGATGAGAAGTCGAGCTCCCTACCTAGAAAGCCCCTGACGCTAATAGATGGGCTGCCTTAGCCCTTATTAATAGATGGGCCTTTTCTTGGTCGACAGGACTACTTCTTGGTCGACAGGACTACTCCTGATTGTACGTGCACGCCTTTGCCGTGTCTGCTTTAGCTCAAGACTCAAGATCAGACTCCTGCTTTTGCTCGTGTAGGGAATCGTTCCCCTAGTGATTACCAAAAGGGAAGAACTTCGTCCCACCCCTGGCACCACGAAATCCAACTCCTATCTTTCGTCAATGCTCTCATCGCTCAGCCATATCACTGCCATTCCGACTCCTCGCTCGAAAGAGAGTCTTTGTCGATCGGTAGCTTGAAAGAGAGTCTTTGTCAATCGGATTATCCTTGCCTTTCAACAGAGGAATGAAGAGCCAGATATTACTTCAATCCGACGTAAGAGGCCGTTGCATTGAAACTGAGTAATAAAGTGCCTCAGATACGACTTATGATTCATAGCTCAGCCAAAGCACTAGACTGATCCTCTCCCGTTGGTCGAGTCCCGTCCGGGCCTCTCCCGCTGGTCGAGTCCATAAATTGCCTCGATACGCTAAGGACGGTCAAAGCCCGACCGCTCGTACTAGTTATTAGCTTTCGAGTTGTTATTTTTTTGTTTATATAGTTGTTAGCCTTCTTTAGTATCCCTATAAAAGCTAAAACGTTTTGAAAACGAGATCCTTTTTATGAGGGCGAGCGCTTCCCTTCTTCATGAGCAGCAAGCGAGATAATCTTTGGCACCGAGCCTAACTAAGAATGCAAATTCAAAGCATTCATCGAGAGAAGAAGTAGCACAGCCTTAGTTTTTAGAGAACAGCTGGTACACAAGTGCGAGCATTCCTTCCGCGAGTAAAGAATGAGCAATCAGTTATTAAGCTAAGAAGCGCTAGCTAGCTATGACCCAAAGGCGAGCGTATCGACCAAACCAAAGATCTTTCCTTTAAGCCTGGGGAAGGAAGGTAGGGATCTCCTAGGAGGGGATTCTAACCGATAACCCGCAGTAGCCTTCAGCGAGTGAATAAATAACATTTTACACGATCAACCTGTAACCGCGCGCATTCAGGCGAGTGAGAAGTAGCATCTCCTTTAGTTTAGAGAGAATCCACTGGAAGAGTGTCTTTACAAGTCTTCCTTTCATCAAGTGAGGATTTCACGATAAGCATAAATGCAAGCGCTAAGCCAAGCAAGTTAGAGATTCTTTCTGGGCAAGCCGAAATACGAGCGATCCTTTCTGTTCATGAGCAGTAAGAACAAAGGCGAGCGTTGATGCAGCAAGAGAAGAACTAGCTTCGTAATTGTTTATATAGTCTCTTTCTTTAAGTACGAAGCAAGAGCAAATCTTCTATCTGACCGAAGTAAAGTGGCATTTTAGATCAGGAAGAAATCGTACAATCAATAAGGAGTGCATTAGAGGGCAATGCAGTTTCAGGTTAGGTACCGAAGAGTGTCATATCTGGGCCTGGATATTCGGGTAGGTATTCTAATGGAAAAAGGGAGTCCATTGAAGCCGGTGGATCGAGCCAAAGTAAATATCCTTTTCTTTCTTCTGGGGTAGGACGGTTTGCCCAAAGGCGTTGCATTAGAGGCTACTTAAGTTCTGTGCTGGGGAGGAAGAGGGAACCATCATGGAAAGATTATGCACGCGCAACCCGTGGAAATTGATGGGGACAAAAGACTCTAAAAAAGCGAAGGGAAAATAAAGCCGTATGGGCTCCTGCACGTCGAAGAAAGAGTTGCCTTCCTGAAACTGAAAGTGAAAGTTCCCCATAATAAGTATGAAATCAGCCCGCTAAAGGTTAAGGAGCTAATCTGTCAGACCGTCTTCTTTAGGGAGCAGGAGCGACCCAAAAACAAGTGAAATTCTTCTATCTGTGAAATGGCATGTGAACGGTACTGGCATCACGACTAAAGAATCAAGAAGGGCCAAGTCAAAGAAAAAATCTCATTAATCGCTTTCAAGTAAGGGGGTATCCGCAATCTCGCGTACTAAAGTATAAGTCCTAAACCTGTGAAATTGTATTCTCGTGGGGAAGTGCTTTCGCCGAAGAGGTATGAACTAATCCGCCCGATCTTGAGACAAATGAGATCAAATTTGTTAGCAGAAACGTCTATAATGCCATTTTTCACTTAAGAAAACGCGAGAAGGTCGATAGAAACACACTTGGGTCCCATCTTATCAATGTATTCTTAGCCCTCTTTATCTGTCGATATGGGAAATATTATAAGGCAAAGCTTGAGGGATGAAGATCTATAGGCAGGTATATAGGCGTACTAAATCTGTTTCGAGAAAGAGAACACGCAACTATGGCTTTTAGGCAACTGGTTCATAGCTCTATCTTTTAAGCGATTCTTGACTGGCCGAGTTGGCTAGCTTGGATCAGATGAATTGTAAGCAGGAGTAGCAGGCCCTATCTTTTGTTGAAACCAACTGGTGTTGGGAACCTCGAGCAACTTCTCTGGCTTTGAAAGCGTGAGGAAATGCTAATGTCATAGTAGTGGACAGGCCTTATCCCAGGTATAGCGGCAGTTGTTGCATCTTATTAGCAGTAGAATCAGGATTGCTTGGTAGCATGGTTCGGCGGTTCCTAGTCTCAACAAAAAAGAAAAACAAGTTCAGAGCGTGGGTACTGGATCTATGAAGTCGTGGGGTCAAAGCAACTATGAGAGGATAATTCCTTAGTAACCGTACTTCGCATCTGAATTCTTTGATGGTCGTCATCCCTATATTTCTGTACAGGCTACCTACCCACCCCCTAACCTATGGATAGGGGTAGCCTTGTCCTAGAAGGGATTCCCTCGAATACATAATGAAAAAGCAAGTTATAGTGGATCACCGTGGAAAACCGAAAGTCATGGGTTCGAGTCCACTCCGTAATGCTATTCCCTCGGGGGTGATCCTCCGTCTCTTGGTCTTTTTGGTCTCTCTCTTACGTCTACTCTTTCTGGTGCCATCCATTTGGGGTCTTTTAGGTGCCTTAGTAGCTGGGTAATTGACTGCAATGAATGATCAAAAAACAGGGGTTAGTTA
>JAJJMA010332527.1:25439-27436 GCA_023529015.1 Papaver nudicaule
AAGTCGTAACAAGGTAGCCGTAGGGGAACGTGTGGCTGGATCGAATCAGAGAGGGCCAAGAAAAGGGATGCGCGTGCTAACGCGCAACGCTAGGAGCCCTTGCTTGTTGGCACGTCCTTTTGTGACACCTTGGCCAACTTTACCTCTTGTTCATCAATTTATAAAGAAAAACCGGGCACTTTGGTGAGACGTGAAAAGACCCTATCCCATTCTGACTTCGATAGGTGGAATCGTCTCACGCCATATGTACTGAGAATATTCGGGAAACGTGGTACAAGCACGGGAAAACACTTTCATCATAAGAGAAGAAGTTCGAAAGAACCGACCCCGGGTAGCCGAGTCTCTAACACCAACCTATAATATTTAAATGATATACCACAACCCAAGGGCAGGTTCAAGGTCATTGATAAGAAAGTAGGTTGGCGAGGAGATAGGGTGCCTAAGAAGGAAAGATAAGTGCCGCCCACCAGAGGCACCCGTTTGGGTTGATTAAAGTATTAAAGAATAGCTTTCATGTCGTTCATATAATCCAGAAGAACGTGTATATTCCTTTCTTTCTTCTTAAGCTGTCATCTCTTCATAAGGTAGATAGAACTCATCCGATGACTACGCGTATGGCCACTACTTTTAAGAATCCCTTAATTACTCAGGCGTGGACCTCCATTAAAGGTATTAGCTAATCAAAGGAAAGAACCCAGGTTTATAGAAAGGGGTCTCAAGCAAAAGTAGTATAGTATCTTAAAGTATGAAGGCTAGCATTATATGTTCCTCCAAGGCGCGTTGAACCATTTAGAAAGGCTGCCGGGCCAAAGAAAAAGGAAATCCTTAGATCTCTCAAAAAGGCCAAACCTGGATTGTCAAGAGCTTCAAGGTCAAGAGTAAGGTAGTTTCCAGCAAAGTATGCAAGGGCTACGACTAAGTGAACTAAAGCCTCTCCTGAAGTATAGAAGTGAACTTTTTTAGGTATTCCTTCTTAAACTGAGAGCATTAAAAGCAGTATAGGATATAGCATAGGCAAGGAGTAAGTCTGAAGTGCTTCACATTATGGGTTAGATTGCCCTGAGTCTCAATAGTCTGATATGTAAAAGTCGTGGTACTTAAGCGAAATGAGGAATAAAATCTATCCTTAGTAGGATCGGGGTGTAAAAGCGGCAAAGACTGAGCTTGAAAGCATTAGTCGCGAACATAACAAGCCTCAAAGCAAACACAGGGTCTACAAACATATAAAAGCGAGCCCTCCATTTCCTTCTTTGACACCTGGGTCCTTTGTTTCTAAAAAACAGTTCTCTTGAAGGGCAGCTCCTTAATTTCATTGTCTTTCTCTCTCTACACATATTTTTTTTGCTAAGTCCAAATTGGCAAAAAACAGAAATTACAAAGAGTATCTACAAGGGGCCCAAAAAGAAAACTAAAAAGCTATTTAAAACGATAATAAGTAGATCCAGGCCCTTCAACAAAATGAAGAAAGCTAGGTCTACCCACATAAGATTCAGTAATTCCTAAAGCAAGATTGCATCCACGCTTAGCCATAGTGTCAGCAGCGAAGTTTATTTCTCTATAAGCGTGTTCAAAACGAATAGAGTCATATGAAGCACACGCTGCCAACCATCTTTGTCTCACAAACCATGGTATAGAACCATTAATGAAAGCTTGAATTACACTAGCAGAGTCAGTACGCACCAACACTCTTCTGAAACCCCACTGCACTGACCATTCAAGGCCTGAAATAGCTGCATATATTTCAGCCATATAGTTCGTATTAACTCCCAAGCCCAGACTCTGCGCACCCAGAACACTACAATCAGGTCCCCTTGCAACATTGCCTGCACCTGCATTACCAGGATTGCCACTCGAAGCTCCATCACAGCAGAGCAATAACTCATCAGGTTCTGGAGGTCTCCAACAGCACTCAATTGGGATCATCTGTTTTACTCTTCTATGCTTCACTTTGAAATAATTGAGAATTCTTAAGTCCTCACACGAGTTGTGCATGTATC
>JAJJMA010332533.1:0-15420 GCA_023529015.1 Papaver nudicaule
TTGCAATACTTGACTGGGGCAAAGTCAGTATTGGTTTGCACGAAGGTCTCAAGGAAGTTTGCGATACATGACTGGGGTAAAGTCAGTATCGTCCCCCACGGGGATCATCAACCTTTGCAATACTTGACTTGGGCAAAGTCAGTATTGGTTCGCACGAAGGTCTCAAAGCAGTTTGCGATACATGACTGGGGCAAAGTCAGTATCGTCCCGCACGGGGATCATCAACCTTTGCAATACTTGACTGGGGCAAAGTCAGTATTGGTTCGCACGAAGGTCTCAAAGCAGTTTGCGATACATGACTGGGACAAAGTCAGTATCGTCCTGCACGTGAATCATCAACCTTTGCAATACTTGACTGGGGCAAAGTCAGTATTGGTTCGCATAAAGGTCTCAAAGCAGTTTGCGATACATGACTTGGCAAAGTCAGTATTAACCCGCATATAAAAAACGCACCAAAGCACAATTTTCTGGCTTATAATGAGTAACATGGGCAAGTATGTATACATACTTTGTTTTGATCATATGTTACCCATCATAACCCAAAAAGAACAACTTATACTTAAGCAAAGGCCTTGCCAGAAATACAATTTAGCAATACCATTCCTCAAGCAGGGGCAATAAGGGGATAAAAAATAAAAATACGCAACAACTTAAAGTAACTCAAAAGTATTGATGATTGATCCCAAAATACAACATAGATGATTACACCCGTGCCCATTACAAAATTTCAGAGGAAATGCAACACCAAAAAGTTCAGAGGGAATAATCAAAAACAATCATCAAAGCCATAAGGTTTGGGAAATTCAGACAGTAAAAAAAAAACATCGCCTAAGAAGAGGGCGCAACATCATAAGGACCAGAGGGCAGTTGAGAAACCGAAGCAGCAGAAGATTGAGTGGTTGGCGGGTCAGGACGTACGGGAGCAACCTACCTGGGATAGCTCTTACCCGTTTCCTCCTCGATTTGGTCGTACACCGCGTTCACTTTATTGACATACTTGATATCCGCTTGAAAAACTACTTCTCTAAGCTGGTGCTTAAGCGAAGACACTTTTTTCTCCGCCTCGGAAGCACGTAGTTCAGAAGTGGTGGCCAAGGTTTGCGCATTGGAACGATGACCTTGTTTTTCCACAAGTTTCTCTTGTAACTCATTACACTTGGCATCCGCATTGTGAAGTTTCTCCTCGAGACCTAGAAAAACCAGAGAAAGGAAAACGCAGTTAAGCTATCAAGAATACCAAAAAACAAAAATAGGAGAAATAGGATTTGGACTCTATCCGTAGCAAATTACCCTGGAAGTTTCCAGATAAAGTTTCATTGGTGTCTCCCAGAAGAGAGTTATCTCTTGAGAGTTTAACGTGTGACGCTTTAAGACAGTCATAAAGGGACTGAAGATTAGCTATCCCTGACTTGTGCAGCAGAGTCTCATGTTCAATGCGGACATTCTCGTTATAAACCCCTTTCACCGCGGATCTCCATTTAGCGCAGGTCATCTCGTCATCAAGACTCTTCGAAGTTAACTCTTCAATGGTACGTTTAGCGATGTTCAATTCAGCTGTGAGGTTAACAAACTCATCCCTAAAACTAAGATTTTCCCGGGAAAGTTGAGATACTTGCGTGCACTACTCCTCAATAATAACCCGGTCAGAATCAGGTTTGCGGCTGGCAAGATGTCTGTGATACAAATCAGCCAAGGAAGAGGTTTTCCAGGACAATTCAGCCTCTGTCTTTTTCTCGTAATCTCTATAATCTGCGAGCACCCTAAGTCCTATATTTTCAACATTGTAATAAGCGTTTTTGTACTCTTTCACTACATCATTTGCTTATTATACCTAAGCTTCACGTTTAATAATTCAAGAGCGAGTTGTTTATTCTGATTACGAAACCTGTTAATCGATTCGCGAAGAGATTGGATTTTGCACGACCCGCCCCTAGTCAGCAGGGGGGATACTCAAGTGAGACAAAATAAAGCTGGAAAGAAGAAAAGAATATGAGTCATACCTTTCTTAGAAGTCAGTTGAGCGTGGAGATTCTCAAGTTCAGTACGCATCGACGCATTCTCTTTGGATAGTTTGGAGTTAGATTCCTTCAGTTTATCAACTTCGGGGGTAGCGGGAGCGATTTCAAGAAGATTCCTCTTCATCTCACTAATTTCGACACGGGCTTTCTTCAACTCTTCCCGTTCATCAACATACAAAAAGCCCAACTGAATAGACTTGAACCTAAAATACTTATATAACATGCAACAGCTGTACTGATACTTCATCAACTGAAAAATAATAAATACGTCGTCAGCATGATACGCAGTAGGAGATTCCGCAAAGTAATAAAAGAAGTCAAGTGCATTACCGCGATGAGATTCATCTAAGGGAATAAGTACGTCTAACCATCGGCAATAAGTATCATTTCTTTGAAACTAAGGTCAAATTCCAAACCAGCAGTAAGGGAAGCACTCCCTGGATCACTAGAACTACGTCCCCAACTATCACGCACGCTATCAAAAGGAGCAGTGGCGGTCTAACTACAAATACGACCACTAATCTCTGGCTCTCCTGCCACCGCTGCGGAAGATGAAGCCGGAATCGAGAGATAACCCCTGGCTCTGGACCAAGCAAATCCTCTTTCATCATCAGACAAATACGTCAGTAATTCCTCAATATCAACACCCGTGCCCGCACTGGAGGAATGAATGGACTGCGGATTAGAAAGAACCATGGTCGACAGTGGAGGAGCTTTTTGACCAGTAGAAGCTTGCGGGATAGTGACCTGCGGTACAACATGACGATCCACTCTTCAAACTCCTTAATCACATCTATAGTTGGGGAAAACTCATTGTCCCCTCTCGTGTTAAAGGAAATTGACTTGGACTGAGTACGATCACCATCCCCGCGGAGAGTATCATTATGCACCTTGGTGGCATCCTGAGTAAGATCCTCGTGGTTTCCCCCAGAGTTATTTCCTAGAAGCCACCCAAAGCCAAGACATTAGAAGTCGCATAGAAGGAAGGTCACAGAAGAATACGAAAAGCAGAATAAGATGTACCTTGACCAAGGTCGCCATGAACTGAGTCAAAAGCGCCCGTACTCGTGCCATCCTCCGTGTTCAAAGTGTGTGGACCAGTATCATCCTCTGCATCAAAGTCTTTTTCCTCCACCTCCGGAATGGTAGGGGAAACCGACACATTCTTTGTCTTACGAGAATGACCGTGTGGAGGAGTAGCATCATGTTCTGAAGAAGTAGAGTGCGAAGTTGTGTGGGGATCAGAACTCCGTTCACTATCACCCATACCTTCATCTGCTATGCGGGAGTCCACCTCGGAATCTTGCTGATCTAGGTCTTTAGAGTTGGACGATTGGCGGTCCGTATTAACTCGACTATGCTCTGTTTCTCGTCCTTGCTCTTCAGACTCCTCTTCATCATCTTGCTCTTCACCAGTGGGATATTCCGCGGCAGAGTTTGAAGACGGGTTATCCTCCCTCGCATCTTCAGAAGAAGACTCAGACACAACCTTCTTTTTCTTACTCACCTAAGAGGAAGAGCAGTCAGCACGGGGAATCTATACCCTAAATAAAGAAACATAGAAATTAAAGAAAGCCATACATGAGTATGAGAAGCAACAACCTTTTGCTTCTTAGATACCGCTACAACCGCACCATGCTCAAGAAATCTAAACTCCTCTAAACCCTCGGGAAAATCCTTAAGGTTCAGTGCGTAAGGACAGTATCCTTTCTCTCTGTATTGTTTGGGTTGTCTCGGGCGGGGATGGTCAGGATTCTCCTTGCTAAAACCATTCGCCCAGGGACCAATGACCTCCACAGGAGTGCTGTATCAGACATAGTCATGATCATCACACACCTTATCACTCTTGGAAATGCCTTTGGTTTTACTACCATCAATATCACTAAGCAAGCGCACCTCACCCTTGCGAATTTGTTTCGGCGTCAGAACTCGCCTTTTCACACCAACACTCCATCTTACCCGAGTGGTAGATGAAATAAAATTCGCGTAGGTCTTATTAAAGTTCTCAGGTGTGTATAACTTCTGCTCAGAGAAGTCAGGTTCAAACGAAGTTATCTTGGTCTCTTTGTCACTACGACTTGCGCATTCAGTCAGCACTCGCCAAAAGATACCCGTGTAGGTAGAAACATGGCGCCAGTCGGACCCTTCTCTCTTACGACCAAACAACACGTCATAAATGAAGTGGTTCGTTTTGTTGGAATCATACAAGGGAATCCTGAAACCCGCAGCCAGTGCACCCACTGTGGTCAGAAGGTGGTCGTCGTTATACTTGTAATACTTGATCATATCAAGAGTCAGAACGTCACCATCACCATAAAATTTGACGTCGAATTTCTCCACCCCGAACTTCTTCTTGATGTCCTCAATATCGCAGTGCTTGAAAGAATAATTCACAGGTTTTATCACGATCTCAGGATACGGCTTTGCCTTGACCGCGTAGTTTTCCTGTTTGGGTTTACTCTTGGAAGTAGCCTTGTCACCAGGAGGACCGGGTAGCCTAGCGGACGGAGCCTTCTCGGATGTCTTGGAAGAAGTATGCACACTTTTCTGCAAACCAATATTTGATTTAGGGTTCACCTCATCTCCTTTGCCCGCATCAGGCGGAGTAGTACGATCATCCTTAGAAGATTTGCTAACAGCGCGAGGACGAGATTCTCTCCCATTCCGAGATGATCCGGCCTTTGTAGCACCAAGCAATCAATCATCTGATTGACTAGATTGAGGCTTGATAGGAGGTTTCGAGCCACGATCTAAGGGAGGCCTCTGCTGATCACGGGATTTGTGTTTACCATCTCCCCCGCGGGATTGATCTTGACGAGAATCTTCACGAGAACGACGAGTTTCACTACGGTCATCTCCACGAGATCTTTCTCTCCTTGAGTCATCGCGGGAACGCCCATTCTTAGGATTATTTCGAGAATGATCTCCGCGGCGTGGGTCAGGAGGATGTTTAGGCCTATCCTCCGTACGGGGACTATGGTCACGAGGAGTCTTGTGCGGACGTAGGTTCTCATCCCCACGAGAAGACATGACGAACTACATCAGCAAGTAACCGCGGGATTAAAAGGCTAAAGATAACAAGGAGATGAACAGTGGATAATCTGCCCGTACGGGATAAACTACAAAAAAACAAGAATTTGGGCTTATAATGAGTAACAGGGGCAAGTATGTATACATACTTTGTTTTAAACATATGTTACCCATCATAACCCCAAATCCCGAAAACACGACAGCAGGCAAAGCGCAAGCAGTACATTCAAACGCACACATGCAGGCACGCATAAGATAACACGGTGGATCAAATTTCAAACACACATATCCATGGCAGGACCAAAGGGAAAGGTGGATAAGAACCCTAATACAGGTACTAATCTGAAGACTTAATTTCAGCAGTCAACTAGGGTTCTAATCACAGGAAACACCCCAATCACAATCAATCAAAGAAAGGACAGACGCGAGGAAGGACCACAAACTGATTCCCTACCAGCAAACCATTAATAAAAGCAAGAATCAAAGACAAACATCAATAAATGAGAAGGAAATAGACAAAGTACCCGGAGAAAGTAGTGGTTGCGACAGCAACAGTCAAGGATTTGGTAGAAGACAAGGTACAGTTGCAGAAGAAGTAATGGTGGTTTGGTGTGTTTGTCGGAAAAAAAACAAGAAAAAAGTAAAGAGAAGAAGAAGGAGACAGAGAAGAAGAAGAAAAGAATAAAATTGTTTTGACTTCTTTTCTCCTCAAATATTTTTAATAGCATTGAAGTCCACTACCCCACAAATCTAGGAGCGGTTAGACAAACATGGGAATATGGAAAGATTGGATTATTTCATCCCGATTCTACCCTCAATAGAATTCGAAAAGAAAGGGGCAAACTGTAATATCACATTTGTCACGAAGCACGTGGAAAGATCTGGAGGCAGTAGCAACATAATATGTTGCCTGGAGACGCTCCGTGAAGGATCCTAAAGTTGTTTTATGGGATCTCGAGATCTTTCAAAATCAACGGCTGAGATGCGGTCAGACCTAGCTGGACGTGATTGAACCGCTCGGGGGTGGTTGAAAGGTGGCAGAAGCATTTAATGCCAACGGATCTATGCACAGAGGGACGTGGCCAAACCTCAGCCAAGTAATATCACGGGACCAAACGCAGTCCAACAGGCCACGCGGAGATCCACAGAGAACGCATACACTTCGAACCGCACTAATCCATACCGCGCGGGATTAGACTGATGAAAAATGAATTTACTACAAATTCTATAAATACTTGACCCCTCCCATAGAGTAAGGGGTCGACAAAAATCAGCCCAGAGCTAGGATAGGAGAGAGAAAGTCTTGTTGCATGCTCATCTGAGTCTAGTTGAGAGAGAAGTAAACACACACATGTAATAGAGTAATGGCCTTTATCCCTTCGATGATACTCATTCATGAGTGGAGAAGATCTTTATTGTCATTTGTATACGATTGGCTTACGCAATACAAGTCATTTTATAACAGATTAGTAGCTTATTATATGTTTGTCTTAATATTTATACCTTATGATCAATCCACGCATGATGATTCCGCAACCAATCATCTTGTGCGGACCCAGTTAAAATACCATTGTATGTCGACTCTTGGCATAACGAACATGTTTACCATTGTTATATGCGTGCGCAAGCTGCTAGCACGCACTGGTATCCTTCAAAGTTATATCTATTATCATTATTGTATCGCACTCACATGTATGTTGTGGTATTGATTGCGAGTTCATAATCTTAACAAATAGATTATGCGCTCACACTTCTCTCATAGTCCAGTTTGTCTTTGATCCTCCTGCTCCTGTTTTGTTCCTTTATTTGCTTTCTCCAGATAACAGAAACAAAAAAAATGGAAGCAGATATAAAAGTACTCAAATTTCAATCTACATGATAGGATGTTTTTTAGACAAAATTCAGTTAATCATCACCGAAGAACCGTCTTAATTAGTGTTTAAGGAAGTCCCTAATTTCAATCAATATTTTTCAAAAAAGAAGACATACTGGAAAAAACAAACACAAAAAGGAACAAACCTCAAACAACTAGATCATGCAAGGAAGCCTTATCTTTTCATTGTTCCCGATTTCCATTACATCATTAGTATCTGTTGTTGTTAGTTTATCAGGAGTACCTCATCATATGAGGTGGGTCTTTTTGTTCCATGCCACTGCATTATAATGCGTGAAGAAGCTCTTGGAAATGCTGTTAGCTTACTCCTAAATTGCCTTATCACCCTATCAGGCGAGCAGATAGTAGAACAAGGACACATCACTACTTTCTTCAAAACCTTTGCATGTTTCATGAGAAAAGTCAGTAGTTTGAGCTCAGCATCACTTTCTTCCACTTCTACAATATGAACATACTTGAAGTGAGACAACAAGGAAGAATTTGGCTAAATGTTACTTTACCTGCTTGGACACAAGGAAGAATTTGGCTATATTCCTTGTGTAGCAAAATAATCCTTTAGTAGAAAAGAACGCCGTATGCCGCTGATCTTCTTCTGCTAGCGGTATCTGGTTGTATCCAGAATAGCCGTCCATAAAAGATAACAATTCATGCCCTGAAGTAGCGTCAACAGTCTTATCTATGCTTGGCAGTGGGAAGATGTTCTTTGTACACGCCCTGTTCAAATCGCTGAAGTCAATACAAATTCTTACTCCCTTGTTCTTCTTGGGCACCATCACCATATTTGCTATCCACTCAGGATATTGAACTGGTCTAATAATACCAGACGCTCTCATCTTATCTATTTTGGCCTCAACTGCCTCTTTATACGCTGGTGCCAACTTCCTTATACGCTGCTTAAATGGCCTTATTTTTGGACCAATGTCTAACTTATGGCATGCAATTTCTGGATCAATACCTGGCATTTCATTCATTCCCCAAACAAAGACATCTACATATTCTTTCAACAAAGCTTCCAACTGTGTGGATTCCTCTTCATTTAACAAGGTACCAATTTTTACAATCTTGGGCATATCTTCTTCGTCGATATTAATATCTTTTGTTGGCTCTACCAGTGTGAAATGTAATTCAGGTTCTCCCATCGACAAAGGTTCCTTTAATTGCTATAAAGGTGTCGCTGCAGATTTTGTTGAAGACTCGCCTTCCTTTATAGAATGAACATACTTGCTGGGATCGGCGATCACCTCATTAATTTCCTTGGCCTTACTGACTCCTTAACCTTTTTCTTTTTCTCGTTCAATCTTGCCTTTCTGGTTTCACGCATCTTGACATCCACTTCATTGCAGGATTTCGCTGTAGATGGATCACCAATGTATTCGGCGACACCTTGAGGGGTTGGAAACCTCAGCCACTGATGGTAGTTCGAAGGTACTCCTTAAATGTTGTGTAACCATGGTCATCCAAGAATTGCCGCATACGACGAGTCAACATCAACGACACAAAAGGTAGTGTCCATGATCAGAGTTTCACCTGTGACGACTTTCAAAGTAACTTCTCCTTTGGGTTTGGAGGCAATCCCATTAAATCCATAAATACTGTATGTAGAGGGAATGAGAGGTTCAACTGGCTTCTCTTTTGAGTCCATAGCTTGATACGCTGAGTTAAAAAGAATGTCAACGGAACTTCCTGGATCGATGATCACCCTTGGAACCTTGAATTCTTCTATTTAAATAGTTAATACCAGCGGGTCCAAATGATCTCTTCCTTCAGCTGGCACTTCAACCGCCGAAAAGCTGACTGCCTTCTTCATCCATTCCAATAATAGACTCTTTTTGACGGCGACACTAAATATCTCCTTTCCATTTCTGTCCCGCTTATGTATCCTTGACATGACGTTATTATGGAATTCATCTCTGCTAATTGTGGAATGCACTATGGAAAAACAATTTGGCTCTCGAAGATCTCTTTTAACTTCTACTTCAAAAACTTCTGGTTTAACAGATATGCTCTGAATTGGTTGAACCGTGAGTGGCGGTGATGGGGTAACTCAAGGAATTTCCTTGATGAATGAATCGGTGCACCTCTCGCTGAACACCAGTGCAATTCTCAGTAGAATGACCGTGAAATTTATGATATTGGCAAAAAAAGATTAGTGTTAGAAGGAGGATGCATAGGATTTCCCCGATTGGGAGGATAACGAATCTCATTTATGGACGTCGAAGTCTCTATTTGCCCCCATGCATCTGTGTATGTAATACAAAGCTTTGGTAATGTAGCATCTTGAAAGACTGGGTATCCTGGTCTTTTGTCGCCGAAACTACGATTGTCGCTGTTGAATCTTCTGTCACCATTGCCTGATCGCCGATTGTCATATCCACCTCTATTTTCGATGTTATATCTTCTATTACCATTACCATTTTTACCTATGTTGTCGTATCCACCTTTATTGTCGAATCTATTGTCATTCTTGCCTCTGTTATCTTGACCATCTCTGCCATCATAACTTTTTTTTTCCCCTGATTCCGCTGCTGACCATCATGCTGCTGATGATGCACTTGCTCTTGTGGCTTTTGGGGGACAATTGTCATTGAAGTAGGGTCTGCCAACAGTGCCTCTAACTTTTTCTGCTCCATTTTGATCCATTCTCTTCTCATTTCTTCCTGCTCAGCTGGGGAAAAATTATTTATTGAATTAATCTGTCTCGCTTTTTCTTTCTTTTAGCGGGTCTCTTCTTCTTGCATTTCTTCATAGGACAACCATTCATTGTGCTTAGCTCTCATTTCATTCATATCCTTGGGCGGATTCCAAAACAAAGCCTTATACATGGGATCAGATGTCTCCATTGAACTGGTAAACGCCCGCATCTTTTCTTTGTCAGAACCTGCTGTTCCTACCTCACTACAGAGTTTTCTCCACCTCATGATATGGCTTCTGCAAGTCTCCAAAGGTCTTTTCCTGATAGCGAAAGACTTTTCTACTCCTGGGCGAACTCTATTATTCTGAATGTAAGTCGCCAAAAATATGTCTTCCAAGTCTTTATAAGACATAATCGACTTTGACTTTAGACTATCAAACCATGCTAAAGCCTCATCTTTAAGGGCATCGGGAAATGACATGCACATTATTGGGTCTAAACCAGTCCATGTTGTTAAGTCTCTTCTGTAACACTTCAGATGCTGAGATGGATCTCCCAAACCGTCGAAGATTGATGTGAAAGATGGCATGGAAAATCTCTTGGATACATGTCCATAAGTAATCTGATCTACAAATGGTGTCTTTTTTTGCCTCGGAGATGGTCGTCCTTAGTTTGTCATCCTTTGGTACCTCTGCTACAGCTGTTATCTGCTTTTTTAATCGGCGTAACTCTTTTGTCACATAATCATTCATTCCGTTCAACTTGTCTGAATCGGCGAAACTCTCCCCATGCAATTTAGATTTTCCAGTTTTCTTACTCCCATCATCCTTTTTTGTTGTGGATACAGCGATTTCAGCCTTCTTAGATCTGCTTCTTTCAGTATTACGAGTTGTGTGAGTTGAGCGGCTTCTGCTACGACATTCCATTAATTTTTTTTATTTTGCTCCGCTAACTCTCTATGACTTTGAAGAATAAGTCCATCTGAGTTTGCATCTGTAATTGATTTATAGTGCTCTGCTCAAAGAATTTCTTCAACATATCCTCTGTAGTGCTGGTGGTTCCTGCTTTACCCTCTGAAACTGCTATCGGCGATGTCTTCGCAGGGGCATGAGGAACTATCTTGAACAACAAAGAAACACCCAAACCACCACTAAAGGGAGAAACAGGGACGGCGGAGGAGGTACCGGTGCTCAGCAACGTAGAAATGACAACTGTACCCCTGGGGGTAGAACCCGTCCAAGACAAACGAGGAAGACCGGGAAGCGGAGAACTAAACAACGGAGTACTTACCGCACCAGAAGACGAATCAGGTATACCAGCCAACGGAGTATGCTGCAGAGGACTACTCATATATACTTCCTTCAACTTTACTTTTCTTCTTCTCATTCTCAGAGGTTAGGTCAATAAGCTGATCACCACTACCCCCAACACTACCATCATTTTTTCGCTTCCTAGAATTAACATCAACATCCATACCCTCATCATAAGAACACTTAGATGATGCACTTTCATCATTATCATTTTCATCTTCTCCTTCCAAGACGACAACAACCCTTATCCCCCTTACCGGCACCATCAACAGGGTCATCCTCCAACAGCTCATTGGGAGGGATACCACCAGTACTTTGCTCTTTTTCTTCACCTACCTTCTTGTTCAAAGAAAGCTTTCTTTGACTACAACAACATGCACCTTTGTCAAAACTATGGCTTCGGGGGGAAAGAACAGACAAATACAAAAAAAATCAAAATCAAAACCATACCTTTGACAACAAAGTAGAACCGTCATCCTTCCCCGAGGTAGATACGTCGCCTTTTCCATCTTTAGCCTTCCTTTTTCTAGGCACAGTAGCAGACTCCTTGTTAAACATCCAAGCAATATAGTTGCGATACTGCGGAGGAAGCTCAGACAAAGGCCTCGGCACTCTATTCCCGAAGCATCAATCTTAAAACCAGCAAACTAAGGGCCAACAAGTTTCAGAGGTGTTCGCATCCACCATCGGTCATGATCAAGACGAATTTTTTCCATCATCGGGAAGATATCTTTACTACCAGGAATCTTGGTACGATTAACATCATCACAGTCCACCAGCAATGAAGGGAGTTCCGGAGTTTTAAGACGACGAGGGACAACACACCACGACAAATAATTCGTGGCTTGAATAGCGTCACCCCACTTTGTATTAAAATTGGCAGGAGTGTAGTGCGAAGGATCGTCATTAACAGGACGATTGTAAGGATTATAACAGCTTATTCTTGATTTACCTTTGCTACGAAGCTAGCACTCATGAAAAAGCCTAAGGAAGTTTCCAATATATTGAAAAATTTCTCAGATAAAGCTCTTTGAGGAAATTTGGCGGCCCGACAGCACATCAAAGTAAAAGAGATCATCAGGGTTGAACAGGCGAAGAACCAAGCCGGCAGCAAGTTGACCAACAATATGAGAAGGGTGTTCTCGTTAAAGGGGAAACCGGAAACCATATGCTCGGTCAGAACGTTTGTTTCTTCGTAGTATTCAATCTCAAAACCATCAAGAGAGTAGGTACTTTTGATCTCCTCGAGGGGAATGTGACGATAACTCTCTGTGGCCGAAGGTTCAAGCCTCGATACTTCGTAGTGGGGGGTACTAGTGTCAATTACTTCAACCGAGGTTTTCGGGGATGAAGTATCTGATTTAGACTTTGAAGCCTTGGATTTCCTTCTCGTCATGATTCTGAGAAGACAAGAGAAATGGTAAAAATGCAGCAAAAAACAAGAACAACCATGGAAACCAAAGCAATCGCCATACAGGGGAAACAAAACAAATCAACAACAAGCACAAACAATCACCACGGCAGAAGAAAATGAACCAAGCAGTCAACAGTAGCAGTGATCGATGACGCCATACGAAGAAGAAGAAGCAATATCATTACAAAAGAAAAAGAGAAGTCAGAAGAACCTGAAGAAGGAAACTGCACCAATTAGAGGAAAAGCAAGAACTTGCCGACATAACCCACCGGAAGGAAAGATCAGAGCAAAAAGAAAGGAAGAAACCGACAACAACAGGAGAAAGAGAGATTTCTTACCAGAGGAAGCAGAGAGAAGAAATAAAGATGAAGAAGTTAAAACTTAGATCCTCTTTCTGGTACTTATAGCCTCGAGGAATGATTAGTAACTGATGCAAGATACGAGGGGAAATTTTATACACGATCAAAGATTGGGACCACATAATAAAAACGTGGGAAAGTGGCGGCAGAAAGCGAAAGTTTTTTCTTCCATAATTACTCTTGGTAATAACTGAAAGAAAATGGGCAAACTGTTAATACCAAAATATCGACGGTCACGTGTCACTTATCTAGGACTCGGGGCACGATAAAAAAGAAGACGAAGTACCAAATCCATCTTCCACGCGCTTTACCCCATCACGAGGGATGATGAGAACCGAGAGTCATGATATACCTACTCTAGGTAGGCCTGAGCATGGAGGACACGTGTTGAAGCTGTTACCTCTCAACCCTATGCCACGACAGAAGGATAGGGAAACGTGTCGATCACCTAGTGGATACTCAAGCGGTGATGAGTCACCAAAGGATAAGAACCAGCGCATCAAGAGCATCGAAGAAGTTGGACAGCGAAAATAGATTCTGCTAAGGAGGTGTCGACTCAGGATTGGGCAACCAAGGCGGTGCAAGAAGTCCATCTGTTGGCAGACGACATCAAATGTACAAGGAACCAAGTGTAGTAAAAACCAATTACCTCCGCAAACTGCTATAAATACCCCACTCCACTGAGAAATGAGGGGGTCGAGGAAATTTAGGTGGATACGCTGAGGAAATACTCATTATCTTTTAGCCAACCCAGAATATTGTAATCAAGAATAATGTGAATATGAGTATGAGCTTTAGTTTTCCCCGAGGATGTAGGCACACGACGTGCTGAATCTCGTTATATTGGTGTATCATTTACTATTTCAGTGTTAATCACTCCATGTGATTTGATTTCTCCTTCATAGAGATTATCTAATCATTCATCTCCCAATACTACGAGGAACTCCTTGGACTTGCTATCTTATCTGTAAATAGCACTGGGAATGAGAGTTGTTGTGTGATTACGATTATTAAGGTCATTATAATGCTCGTATTGGATAAACAGCAGACTTCGTTCTGTATCCTTACAACGGTGGATTGGTATAGTTAAAGACGCCTAACTAAGTTTAGATACCTCTAGTGATATTTTCACCCCTGTGGATATGTCCGAGGTATTGCAGGACTAAGGCAACTTATCTAACCATCTTTACTATTACCCCACTTATTTTTAGTTGATGTATGGTATGGAAAAATTAGTATCAACACTTCCTCCAAGAAGTAGAAAGATGATGTTATGGATTCGACTGTGTATTCGGTTGTTCCTTCTCCATTGCAAGCTTTTCCTCGTCTTTCGAGTTCTTCTGGTGATGTTGAAAAAAATCTCCCCACAGTTGGTGATGGTTTTGTTCCTGCAAGAGAAAATAGGGGGCTCAACTATAAAATGGAGCGCCTTCGTCCTTCTGAAGATGATAGTTATTGTCATTGGAGTCTCGCCAAGATAAAAAAGTATTTTTGCTTGACTCATTTCGATATTTACTTCTTCGATGGTGATGTTGATGTCTTGACCGAGGATATGATCAGGAGCTTCCCTTATGATGAGAACTCCATGCTCATCACCGTTGGTCAGTTAGCTGCTGGCCTCGTCCTTCCTTTGTACGACCCTGGTGACACTTTCTTCATTGACGTCCTCTCTGATCGAGACAACCCCTCCTTATGTCAGCAACTTCGTGGTATACAACATTATACGGGTAACTTTTTTCGTGTTCTGTACGAATGCTGGCTTCGTGCTAGTGGTCGTACTCGCATAAGATGTTACGACCCTTTCTCTTTAGCAATGGTTCGTCGGGAAGATTATACTCCTCAGAATTTCAATTTGACTTGGGGGATTCTGAAAAGGAGGGAAACCGAGATACACCACCAACTTTTAGTTTTCGTGAACCTAGTTGATTACGGTTGTTTGAACGATCTCACAAATCAATATTCAAACAACAACCTGAGTATAGTTTAGAGAACTGAACCCTAACAAGAACGTGGTTCATGTAGATCTCAACAGAGATGGATTCACTCAAAGGTTATGAATCAAAAAACTTGCGATTACTTCATATAGATCAGAGACAATATAATGCGGAAGGGAAAAGTAATGCAAGACACCAGAATTTTGTTAACGAGGAAACTATAAACCTAGCAGAAAAACCACGGGACCTCGTCCAGATGTGAACACCCTCAGTATTAACGATATACATACGCTAGCCTAATCTCAGACTTCGGATTTGAATGTATCGAGACTGAATTCACCCTACAAGCAATTCAATTACCAATGTGCTCCTACGTCTCTTGGCTCCCGCAGAAACCTATGTACTTGATTCTCCTAGCTGACGTCCTTTACATGCCTAGGAGTTGCTCCACTTCCCTTCGTGAAGACTAGCCCTACCCTACCTCTAACAGGACGCCTAAAAGTATCCAAGTAATTGAACAAGAATACAATTGTGATTTCCTTTAGACTTAAAGTCAAGGTTAATGGAAATCTGTTTTGTTGAATACAGCTTATTGATCTAGCCTAAATAACTTTATCTCCTAACGCTTGACGAACTTAGTATTAAACCTAGTTCGTGAATATGCGTTAAGGAACTTTTAGGGTTTACGATTCAAGATCTACCTTATGAAGTTTCTATCAAATCTTAGTCGTGATAAAATTGAAAGTATTCAATCGACCGAAGATACATGATCAGGAATTTAACTTTCGACCTGTGCTTCACGATCCTCAAGTGAAGTCTTTCAATAGTC
>JAJJMA010332566.1:0-25003 GCA_023529015.1 Papaver nudicaule
AAAGGATACGTAGGCAGCTGAGGTGCAACCGAAGGGACTTAGATTTCTCGTTTGAGATTCTAGTCAAGACCGTAGGCATCTAGTAAATCTAGAGAAGAAGTTTGTGAGGTAACCTTCGTGTTGCAAAAGCAAGCTTAGTGAGATTGTGAGCGTGAAAGAGAGAATTATAATATTGTCTTGTTCATAATCTAGAGAAGATATCTTTCTTCGTAAATCTGTTCTTGTGTCTACGTTTTACCTATCTTTCGTCTATAGTTATTTCGAATTCCGCCCTAATAACTCTAGTCATCAAGAGTACATAGATCATACGTATTACAAATCGCATTATTTCCACGAAAAAATCCTCAATCAATACATGGCAAAGCAGATCCAAATTACTTAAATAAATACCAAAGTCAAAAAAAATAAGAAATTAAGAAAAAAATCTAGCCGAAAAACCTAAAAAAAATCCTCCAGGAGGTGGTAATCCCTTTTGAAGATTTGCTCCTGTTAGAGCATTGCTCGTTTGAACCCACTGATTTTGCTATCTCAAGTCAGTTGTCAAGTTTAGATGACAAAAACTCAATCCTTGATAAGTCTGCAATACAACTCAAACTAGGATAGGATTAGGTATTCGAGACGAAGACCACTGAAGATGAAGACCGGAGCTTACATACTTGATAAAACATATTGCCTCATTAAAGGTTAGAAAGGTTTAGCTTTCAGTTTCGTATTTACCATTCTATCATTTAAAATAGTCTCTAATGTTGTTTATGTGATCCGAAGGATTTTTAAGGATTTGTTCTTTTAGCATTTCACATTACTTGTGATCATATGACTAAGTAGAAGTGAATAGAGTTGTCTCTTGAAATAGACCTAAACAGTCTACGCGTTCATATAAGCCATGGAAATTTCATTGTTGAAATTTTCGGCCGGTTGCCTTTGGATTCTTGAACTCATACACAATCCGTCTCATGGAGCTCTTACGCATTTTCCACGCATGGTCAAAATTGTTTGATCTGATGCCATCCTTCATTAGATCAAGGCGAGTTTTCTCACAACCTTTAGGTTTCGACCAACGTGTTAGAAGAAGATTGAGTTGGACCTCAAAGCAAGCCTATGGACTTTTCTAAGTTCAGAAACTTGCTTGAGCCCTACTCAAGGTTACTTAACTTTAAAGCAAAGCCTTCCTTGATGATCAGTATAAATAGATGACCTTCTGCAAGATACAACCTCAATCCTCTACACATCTGTGTATCCTTGCATAAAGGTTGGTCGTCATCTCGAAGTCATTTTCTTGGACTACGACTATTTGAAAGACTTCACTTGAAGATCGTGAAGCACGGGTCAGAGTTCCTTGATCCTGTATCTTCGGTCGATTGATTTATTCAATCATACAAAGACCAAGATTTGATAGAAACTTCGTAAGGCTGCACTCAGTGTTATAATCCCTATAAGTTCCATAACGCAAATTCACGAACTAGGTTTAATACTAGGTTCGTCACGCGTTACGAGGTAAGCTGTTTAGACTAGATCAATAAGCCCTAATCAGCATATTGATTTTCATTAACCTTGACTTTAAGTCTAAAGGAAATCACAATCGTATTCTTGTTTAATTACAATCGAGTACACCAGGCGTCCTGTTAGAGGCAGGATAACGCTAGTTTTCACGAAGGGAAGTGGAGCAACTCCTAGGCCTGTAAAGGACGTCAGCTAGGGGAATCAAGTACGTAGGCTTCTGCGGGAGTCAAGAGACGTAGGAGCTCAAGGTTAGCTGAGTTGCTTGGAGGGTTAATTCAGTCTCGATACATTCCAATCCGAAGTCTGAAAGTAGGCTAGCGTCTGTATTCGTTTAATATTGTGGGTGTTCACATCTGGACGAGGTCCCTGGGTTTTTCTGCTGGTTTGCAGTTTCCTCGTTAACAAAACTTCTAGTGTCTTGCATTACTTTTCCCTTCCGCATTATATTGTCTCTGATCTATATAATTAGAGTATTGCAAGTTTGTTGATTCATACCCTAGAGTGAGTCCATCTCTGTTGAGATCTACAAGAACTTGTTCTTGTTGGGATTCGGTTCTCAGAACTGTACTCGGGTTGTTCCTTGAATATTGATTTGTGTGATCATTCAAGCAACCTAATCAACTAGGTTCACGAAACTAAAAGTTGGTCGGTATCCCCTTTTTTTCAGTTGGTACCAGAGCCGACAAACATCTTAAAAGACGTAACTGTATGTGTTTGACACTCCCGTGAACTATGAACACACATTATTCTGTTAATGTTAATGTTCCACCAGTTTTTGATGGCACAAACTATATATGCTGGAAATCTACTATGCGGTCGTTCCTACAATCTCGAGACTTTGATAGTTGGGTCTACATTATTAATGGATGCACACCACCTACTTTTGTTGAAGGAGAAGGTGTTGCTGCTGTTGTCACTCGTAATAAGAAACCTGTACGACGAAAACGACAGGGCCAAAGAGAAACGGATGCACTTAATGCTATCATTCACGCCATTACTCCCGGTATGCATCATCATGTGGAAAATGTGAATATGCTTAAGATGCTTGGGATATTTTGAAGACAATATTCAAAGGTAATACTGCGCAGAGAGAAGCCAGACTTCAGAACCTAATGACTGACCGGAAAAATCTCTGAATGTCTGATGAAGATACATTTTCTGAATTCGAACACAAGCTCTCTAAAATCGTGAATGCCATTGAAGAAAGAAAAATTCTTAGGTCCCTTCCTCTCAGATATGATTCAAAAAAACATGTCATCCAAGAAAAACATGGATATGATATATCAAGGGGTGATTTGGTTTCTAAATTAAAAATCTTTGATTATGATTATCAAAGTAAAGTCATATCCTTAAAAGCTCAGACTTCTGAGACACCTCTTGATAAAACTCCTAGATCTGATGGTGAAGATGATGAGGATTTTCACTTCGCACTATCACTATTTACCCAAAATGTAAAAAGAATGTTGCTGAGAAAGAAAAAGGGGTCACAAACTTTTTCTCCTCCCAACAAGAAACATAACTGGGAAAATACGGAAGAGTTACCACAGTGTTACAAATGTCTTGGTTATGGTCATATCTCTCCAGATTGCCCAAACAAAGATTAATGTGATAAACTGAAAACCTTAAATGCAACTCTTGATTGTCTTGAAGATGGGCATTTAGGGTTTTCTCCTTCACACAAAGATTTGTGTATGCACTCAACTTGCTTATCTCTAAGTGCTGAACATGATAATACCTATCAAGATAAGCAAAACTGTCCTTTGCCAGAAAAACTCATTCTGCTTCAAAAAGATCTTGAAAAATAACGACTTGAACTTAAAGCAGATAGGGAACAATTTAAGCTTGAACTGTTAAACCTTGAATTTCGTATCCAAAACTAAAGACACTCACTTTCTAGTATTATATATCTTCACAAAGCTGATACTCAACAATTGAGGGAAGATAACTTAATTCTCAGGAACATATTGGACATTTCGTCTACTCCAAAAGTCATTCCCAATGAGTGTGATAATGAAAATAATTGCAGAACTTCTTCAAAGAAGTTGTCTCATATGAGACCTCCCCCTGATCTTGTATCTCGGCCTGCAATTAATGCTTCTGTTAAAAAACCCGCTCGCAAGAGTTCACCACCCAAGACTGTAAAGAAATGGGTTGAGAAAAGGCTTGTTAAACAGACCGTTGAAGACAATAAACCTATCAACTCTGCCATTCGGAAAAATATTAACAAGTCTCTTTCAAATTGCATCAAAATCATTCACTCTACGGAAACGAATCTATCAGAGATGATTCCAATGACTGATCCTCTAGGTATGTCTTCAACTAGCAGTTCATGGACCTCATCGTAAATAAAGAAGAGGAGAAAATCACGAAGTTCTGTGGACCAAACAACTTTGTCCCCATCTCAGTAATCAAAAGAAGGACTCTCGCTATTGTTCATCCTTATAGGGATAAATAGGTCTATAAGCAGGATTCTGTATGAAAGCTATTTTTAAGTATGTGCATGAACAAATATTTGCCAATTATTCAATAATACAATAATCTATCATCACTTCGTTGTTGAGCAATGTTCTCCAAAGAGATGTGTCCACACTCAAAATATTATGTGATCTTTTGTCTGATGGTTTATGATATCCAATGATGTTATCATAATTGTCTTACAACACCGATTTAACGTCTCCTGAAGTGCAGTGAGCCTATACCTAAATTTTATCTATCGGTGCTAACACATCATAAATAAGAGTCCAAAATGTAATGACTCATATGGGTGTCAACTCGTTTTGTGCTACTTCTAGAATTCTCCTTGCCTCTGGCTCCCAAGGCAAGAGTCGAGACCAGGATCCATGGGAATATCTACCAGCAAGCCAAAAGGAATACATGCTCTTTTAAAAATCATATTGTTGACACTTTAAACTTAGTTTTTCTGGTAAATTGTCTTATGAGATGTACCCTCATGGTCACACTGGGCTTAAAATGCCTTTTTTTACCTTAATAAAAACTGCTTCTTATAAGTCGTTCACGCTACCTCTCATGAACGACTTGGTATCTCTTTAAAACCTAAACTTTGTGTCTGACCTTTGTGAATGAAGAGTAGGAAGAGATATTCTATCAGTTTATATCAAAGAAGGAATTCTTCTCTCATTGGGATTGAACTGCAAGATGAATGATACTACATGGATTGTTATTCTACCTTCCTGTAAAAAGATTCGACTTGAATCTTCTGACAGTGAATCTAGTTTATCATCAAGAAACAAAGCAATGGTAGCCCAATGCTCAAATTCTTGTGTTGTTGAAGAACATAGAAAGGTGTCTGATATGAAACTTGATGTTGTTCTTGAACACGTTCAGAGTTTAAGCAAGGAATTTGAAAAACTCGGCAATCTCATCACTGATCTCACCTCAAGGGTAGTTGCTATTGAACGTGACTGGACTGTTTATGAAGAATCAGAGAAGAAGATAACTGAAGAATAATTATTTTCTTCTTTGCATTATCTAGATAAAAGCATTCTTTTGCTTCAGGTGTTTTGGCAATAAAGCCTAGGCCTTTTGCTTGCCTTTCAAATATACTTATTTTTAGTTTGAATGTAATACCTAAAATTCTTTTTAAGATTACCTTTGTGACGTATTGCATAAATCGTGAACTTGATTTTTTAGCCATACCACCCGTTCGGGTAAAGCAATTTACGAAGAACTATCAAAATCCATGCTTCTGACTCTTATGGCTAAGGGGAGACGATTTTTGTATGAGTAGAAAATCTGCATAGGTATATAAGGTACCACAGCCATCAGATCTAACAGTCATTTAACATGATTCAGTGGTACGAAGATCCTAAGAACAGTACCGAAGATGTATAAAAGACAATAATCAAATGCTAAATGTGTAAAGATTTGTATGTATTTCAGTGTTGTAACTACATGGATCATAACCCTAAGGAGCCATAGGAGATACACACCTAATCCCACTCTTGCCGCTTAGGTATTTACCCAAAAGAATCCAACCCTTACAAAGTTTTCCAAGCTCGCCTTATATAGGCCGAGCTTGGGTGGTTTACAGCTAATAAGACAAGAGACTCAATCGTGGTGGTGTCAGTCCTTGTCGAGTAAGGCGGTTTCTTCGGTGGTGCTCCGAAGATGGCTCTGGGGCTTCGGTCTCTTGGTGCGGTCCGAATCCCTCTTAATCCCCTTTCTTCCGAGTTTTCACTCGTTATGTTTGATCTCGTTCCTCTTAGGTTCGGTCCGAGGCTTCGTAACTAGTTCCTTTGGAGTGACTTCTGCTTCCTAGATTTACGACACGTGTCCCGAGGGGTTTTACCCTCCACAGTTTGCCTCTTTTGTTGTCCGAAGATCGAGGAGGTTCGGAGAAGGAAACTTCCCTGGACCTTTTTCCTTTTCGACACGTGTCCTCTGTTTTAACTTTCTTGGCCGACACATGTGGCTTTTTATGGTTTTGAAATCTTCACTCTTTCTACCTTTTACCGGCTGCGCCGGTCTTGTGTCTCCTTATTTAAACTTTGTTTGCCCTCTCTTTTTCTTCTGAAATCTTCCGTAACTTTTTTAGCGTTTTCGATCTCTCCCCCTTTGGATCTGATATCCTATAAGCTTTTGTAATTTCTTATATTCTTCTTTGTTTGTTCTTTTTCTGAGTTTCCCTTTGTTTATCAAGCCCCTGAAATGAATATGCAGTCTGGCGGTGAGTTTCCCCGGAAGATGGTTGATCCTCAGAAATCTGCTTGGGAAGAAAGAGCCAAGGTTTATGGTTTTGATGCAAGTCTTCCCTTGCAGGAGTTTGGGAAAGGTTAATTTTTCCCCTGAATTGCTTTCTTCTCATCAGTGTAGCGATAGGAAGTTAATTGTCTCCGGTGAGCAGCTTGGCGCCGTCTTCCGATTCCGTTATATGACCCCGTGAATCCCCTTTTCTATGAGATTTATTCTCAAATCAATCCTCCTTGTGGCGTGATGCAGCTGGACGGAAATTCTATTCGAGTTATTCGAGAGTGGGTTGCTCGCTCGAATGGCAAATCTTATTACTATGAAAAGTTTCCCGAGGAGCTTAAGCGCCCTTCAAGTTTTTGGACTGTCGAATTTTTTTTCAAATACTATAAGGTAGAAAGGATCTTGCTTACGCCGAAGGCCCCCTGGGGAGTAGGCCTGATCAAAGCAGTTGATTCTCCACATGTTATGGGCGACGTGGATCTTTCTGGGTCTAAAGCGAATACACTTCTTCGTCATTCTAGCGATGAAACATGGTTTTCTAATCCCGTGCTTATCGAAGGTCCTGTTCTTTTTGGCTACGAAGACAAGAAGAAGAAGAAGGTCGAACGAACAAAGTTTGAAGAGGATCATAAGCTTTCTGTTGTTGAGTTTTATAAGATTCATTTCTCCGAGGAAGAACGTAAAAGGTTTCAGGAGAATATGATTGCTTTCAAGGAGAAGGTATGACGAGGGATATATATACATATATATATATATAGCCCTTTTTTCTGTTAGCTGCTTTACTGATGTGGTTTTCTTTTCAGAAGCTTGAGCTGGGAAGTCCACAAGTTCAGGAACAGACCAATCACTCGAGGAAGAGGAAAGAGCCTTCGAAATCGACTGATGAAAGGGGCCAAGATGGTCTGGTGAGAAAACACTACATGCCTCGGTTATTTTCTGGGTATGAATGTTTGCCTCTGTTTTGGAACCTGACCATTGTGGTTACTTTTTAGCAGGGTGAAGTGCTCCAGGTTGACGATGGTGTAATGAAATTTTCTCTGTGTTACCCAACTCGGGAGAGGCCTGCCTTTAGTGGCGTGAAGAAGAAGCTTGTAAAGACTATTTCTCGAACTGTTGGTTCGCAGAGACCTACTGCAAAGACTGCTGGCAAAAGTTTGGTTGATCCTGCCACGTCCGGTGGAAAAACCGATGGCGAGGGTATCAAGGATGAGAAGGTCGAACCTTTGAAGAGGCAGAAAAATGGGTCTTCAAATGATCTAGTCCTTCAGGACGCTTCCTTGGCGACGAGCCCCCAAATTGTTGTGTCATCGCAGGGGCCTACTGCTCCTGTATTTGCTGAAGTCTGGGTTGTTGATCCTTGCATGACTGGCATAGGTTTTAATCAATATGGCTCCAACGATTGTTTTGTGAGTGCTTCGTTGGGTCAATTCTCCCGATCTGCCTGGGTCCCAGGTTCGGTTCCTGTTGGTTTTGTAAGGAGGCCTTGCTCGGCGGAGGAGGCGCGGAAGCTTCTTGAGCGAAGTTCTATACCTGGTCCTTATGCCGAAGATCTTTCCGAACATTTGAAATCATACGCTAGGGATCCTCTGAAGCATCCGCTGGATCCTTCGGTGGCTAGGTTTCTTTCTCAAGCGTTTTCTGGCAACTGGGATAGAGAAGTTCTTGCCTCGTCTACTCCCAAGCATCAAGCATTTATTGAAGCCGTGAGTGTGTTTTTGCTTTGATTTGTTTCTCTGTCTCGTACGTTTTATGTACCGATTTGGTTTTTGTATTGTTTTTTCTCTGTAGCAAAAGTATCATGGGATGTACCTACTGGATCTGACTGATGCGCAAGGCCATGAGATTACCCGTCTTGATGCGGATATTCAGACTTTACAACAAGAAAAGGATGATCTCTCTAAGTATGTGAAGGAGTTGGAGAAACGTATTGAAAGTGTTGCTAAGGAGCGGGATGGTTATGCGCGAGAGTTGGAAGCTGAGAAAAAGCAAGTTTCGAAACTGAACGCCGAGTTAAGTTTAAAGGAAAACGAGCTCCGCCTTTCACAAGGTGCTTGTGAAGAGAAAGATGGCCGGCTTGTATCCCTTGATGTGGAAATTTTGAATCTCCGAGGGCATATTAACGGGGAAGCTAATCGAACGGCCCTGTTCAGCCGTCGACATGGTAGGTACCTGTTTAGGGATTTCGGCATGCGACCTCCCCACTACGGTAATGGCGAAAATGACCCCGATGCTTCCCTAGAGTCCGACAAAGGACTTGTCCCTTCCGCGGATGTTAAGGTGTTAGTAGCGCAACTGAAGGCTGCGAGGGAAAATGGTGATCTTGAGGAGATGGGAAGTGCAAGTGGCGAAGCTAACGGTGAGGTTGAGAAAAATGGTGATGAACTGTTGGTTAAGAATCCGAGTGAGGACAAGGGTGAAACAATCGAGGGGAATGAGAATGTGAATGTTCCTAGCCGATCTGCTGGTACTCCGAGGGTTGCTGCTTCACCAATGAGGGATAGCGATGACCCGAAGGCTTCGGTTTCTCAGGCTGGTCCAGATGTTGCTACCAAGGAAATTGTTGAGAAGTAGAATATACCTTGCCTATGTTTCCCTTATTTCTTTATGTTTGAGTGTGACTCGCCGTAGTTTGTTGCTTTTGAATATAGCGATGACTCGTGTGTTTTTTTCTGCCATTGCTTTTCTTTACTGGCTGTTATGGTTACTTGAGGTGCAACTTCGGGGCTTACTTCGATGTAGGAGATAGTGAACCAAGCTAATGGGGGCGTACGGATCACCCTTCCCAAAGGCTTTAAGTTACTTGCACTGGTTTCAAGCAAAAACACTGGCTATTGGTAGCATGGGCATCCGCTTAGCCTTAGCACATTAGGTAGGTACCGAAGATGTTTGCTTATCTTCCTAGAGGGCATGGTGGCGCCCTGATAACCTTTAGCCTAAGTAAATGTAAGAGCTGTAAAATGGATGCCCCGCTTCTCAATAATAAAATAACACAATGGGGGAGTGTCGGTCAAGGCTGGAGCTTAGACATGGCACTTTTCTCTTATCGCAGCCTAAAGTTCGACCCATCTAAATCTTTAACCGCCCCCCGCCCCCCCGACCCTTAGTTTGTCAGAGGGGTCCCTCGGCTGCGTACTTCGCTGCTTGTTTTGAGAGCGAATCAGCTGCCTCGGTGTTCCATCTTCCTCTATAGGTAGATGTTAATCCCATTTATTGTCCCCTTGACGCCCGAGAACGTGAAGTCCTCGTGGCCATTTGGTAGTGGGTGCGAATGTATCATCAGCTTATGTAGCCTTGATTCAAGGCGCCCACCGCTAACGGGGTGTCTTGTGGGTAGAGGACCGTGCCATACAACTTGTAGGGCCCTTACGATTTATATGGTCATCAGCTCTGTGCCTGCTATTCGAGGTCTTTATGTTTGTTGGCGTTTTTGCCTCGGCGTTACAGCCTTTTTGTTTTGTTGGCGTTTTTTGCCTCGGCGTTACAGCCTTTTTGTTATGTTGGCGTTTTTTGCCTCGGTGTTACAACCTTTTTGTTTGTTGGCGTTTTTTGCCTCGACGTTGCAGCTTTTGACCAGATCATTCTTTTTGGAGTTTGATTTGGCGTGCTTGCCGTATAAAACTTTCTTTTATTTCGAGGATACTCGATACATTTTTATGTATAATACTTCCTTATATATTTTGCATTCCATGCATTGCCAAGTCCCAGGCCGTCTTTTTCGTCAATTAGCTTGTATGCTCCCTTTCCTGCCTTCTGTTTGATTTTGTACGGTCCTTCCCAAACTGGTTCCAATTTTTCTGCGTTTCCTTTTTGGTAGGGCGGTATTTCTCGCAGTACAAGTTCATCGGGCTGGAACTCTCTTTCGATTACTTTTTTGTTGTATCCTTGGGCTGCCCCTTGTTGGTAATTAATGCTGTGTTGCCGAGCTTCCTCTCTTGCTTCTTCGAGGTCATCCAATTTTGCGTATATTAAATCTGCGGAAAGGTTTTGTTCCCACGCTTTGTATTTATCTGTTGGTATCATTATTTCCGTAGGCAACACTGCCTCGGTCCCGTATGTTAGGTGAAAAGGAGTCATTCCCGTTGCTCATCTTTGGGAAGTTCGGAATGCCCAAAGTACATTGTGTAGATGTTCGCACCATTGCTTTTTGTGGGGCAGTACTCGTTTTTTCAAGTTGTCTCCTATTGTTTTGTTTGTCGCCTCTGCCTGACCGTTACTTTGAGGATATATCGGTGTCGAAGTTCCTAGCCTTACATTATATTGATTTAGCAACTCTTTAACCTCGGCACTGAGGAACTCTTGGGCGTTGTCCGAGACTATTTCTGCAGGTACTCCGAATCGGCAGAATATGTTCTCCCAGAAGAAGGTAAACACCTCTCGTCCTGTGTGATTCCTTAGAGCTTTTGCTTCGATCCATTTGGAGAAGTAGTCTGTCGCGACTATGATATACTTTTGTTGTCCTGTTCCTGGAATGAATGGGCCGATGATGTCGACCCCCCATTTGGCAAAAGGCCATGGGCTCAACACCGAATTCAAGTTTGTTGCTGGCGCATGAATTCGTTTAGCGAATCTTTGACATGGGTCGCATTTTTGAGAGATGCTTTTGGCGTCAGCATGCATATATGGCCAATAGTATCCCTGGGCCTTGGTTCGTTGTGCGAGTGCTCGTGCGCTGCTGTGCGTTCCTGCTTCTCCGCTGTGTAGCTCTTTCATTAGTGCAATGCCATCTACTCGATGCACGCACCTTAGCAGTGGTCCCAAGAATGATTGTCGATGTAAGACCCCATCTATGAGTCGGTAGTTAGCGGATCTACTGGTTACTTTGTGTGCTTCCAGTGGATTGCTTGGTAATTCCTTGTTCTCCAAGTATTTCCTTATGGGTACTCTCCAGTCGTCATCTTCTTCTTGAATGGCCATCACTAGCTCCCCTTCTTCGGTTGCTATTGATGATTTCTTTATTCTTCCAATTTCGATAGAGATTATACTTTGATCCGTTATCTTGGAGGCAATGAATGCCAAAGCATCCGCATGCCTGTTGTCCTTTCTACAGATGTGCCGAATTTTAAGATGCGGAATTTTCGTCATGAGCCTTCTTGCTAATTTCTTGTACTTGGATAACGAATCATTGGATTGGTAACTCCCATCCAGTTGTTGTACCACTAGTTGCGAGTCCGTTGTTATTCGCGCTTCCTGAATTTCCATGCTGATCATACGCTTCAAGGTATGGATCATCGCTTCATATTCGGTCTCATTGTTAGTTGTTTCGAATTCCAACCGAAGTGCGAATACAATACGTTCTCCTTTGGGTGAAGTGAAGACTATACCTACTCCTCGGCCATCGCTGTTTACCGAACCATCGATGAAAACTTCCCATCTCCGAGGATGGCACTGTTTTAGCAAGTCGTCAGGCTCTTCATCGTTCTCGACTCCCAAGATTGGTTCTTCTTCGTAGTCTTCTTTTATTGGAAACTCGGCTAAAAAATATGTGATTATCTGTGATTTTAATGTCGTTCTGATTTCATAGTCCACATCATATTGTCCAATTTGAGCGTTCCACCTTGCAATTCTGCCTGCTGCCTGGAGATTTTTCATAACTGATTCGATTGGTGTTTTCGTTAGCATGATTATTTTGTGAGCCTGGAAGTATGTCCGAAGTTTTTGTGTTGCTACAACTAACGCGAGAATCAGTTGTTCCAACTTGGTGTAGTTCTTCTCGGCAGGAAAAAGGGTCCTGCTAATGTAGTATACTGGCTTCTCTTCTTCTTTAGTTGTTACTAGTACTGCGCTGATGGCGTCTTTGTTCGAGGCTATGTATAGTTTCAAATTTTCATCTCTCTCTGGGCGCTGCAAAGCCGGCAAACTTGCTAAGTAATTTTTGATCCCCTGAAAAGCGGCCTCCCTTTTGTCCGTCCATACGAATTGCTCTCCCTTTTTTAAGATGCTAAAAAAGTCTTTACATCGGTCCGAAGACCGCGCAATAAATCTGCTAAGAGCTGCCAACCTTCCGTTTAAAGCTTGCACATCTTTTATGGTTGTTGGCGATGGCATTTCTCGGATTGCTTGTACTTTTAGTGGGTCTACTTCGATGCATGTTTTTGTGACTATATATCCCAAGAATTTTCCCGAGTTCACCCCGAAGATGCACTTTGCCGGGTTGATCTTCATGTTGATTTGTCGCATTTTTTCCAGTTTTTCTCGCAGGTCTTTCACATGAGTGTCGGCTTTTTTACTTTTGACTAGCATGTCGTCTACATAAGCTTCGACGGTCTTTTTCAACCAAGGACGAAAGATATTCTCCATAGCCTTTTGGTAAGTAGCACCGGCGTTCTTTAACCCGAATGGCATTCTGGTGTAACAATATAACCCATTGGATGTCAAGAACGCCGTATGTTTCTGATCTTCTTCCGCCAAAGGAATCTGGTTGTAACCAGAGTAGCCATCCATGAAGCTTAATAGCTCATGGCCGGCTGTTGCGTCCACCATTTGGTCTATGCTGGGTAAGGGATGTGGATCCTTGGGGCACGCCTTGTTTAAATTGCTGAAGTCGATGCATATACGCACTCCTTTGTTTTTCTTCGGAACGATGACCATGTTTGAAATCCAATCTGCGTATTGTATTTTTTTGATAATTCCTGTTTCGATCATCTTATTTAATTCGGATTCAACTGCTGTTTGGTATACGTCTGCTAACTTTCGGGGTCTCTGCTTGAATGGTCTTACTGATGGGTTTATATCTAAATGATGACATGCCAAGCTGGGATCTATTCCTGGCATTTCACTCATTTTCCAAGCGAAGACATCGGCATATTCCTTCAGCAACCCCTCTAGTTCATCTCGCTTCTCCTTCGCCATTAATGTTCCGATCTTTACAATCTTCGGATCTTCGTTGGTTCCAATGTTTACGTCCTCGGTGGGCTCTGTTGGAGTTAAGTTCGGAGTGTCTTCATTCATGGCACTAGGATCCTTCGGTGCTTCCTTCGTGATTACTCCTTTTTTGCCTTGTATTATTTGATTAATTTCTTCGCTAATCGTTTTCTCCTTTTGTTGCCTGTACCTTTCTCTTCGGTTGCGCCGCACATTTTTCCTTTGATCGATATCTTTTTCATGGCACGCTTTTGACTCCGAGCTCTCACCTTTGATTTCTCCTATACCTTCGGGAGTTGGAAATCTGAGTTTCTGATGCAATGTAGAAGGCACTCCTAAGATCCCATGCAGCCACGGCCGCCCCAAGATGGCGCTATATGGTGATTCTATGTCCAGGACACAGAATGTTGTTTTCAACTCCATCGATGTTACGTACACCGGTAATGAGATGTCTCCATTTGGTTTTGATGCTCTTCCATTAAATCCGTAGATCGTGTAATCCGTGGGCACCAGTGGAATATTGTGAAAATATTCCCTGTAAGCCATTCCGAATAATACATCTACCGAACTGCCTGGATCCACCAATATTCTTGGTACTGTCTTCTTATTTATGCTTACTGTGATCACTAAAGGATTATTACTTGGGCCGTCTTCGGGAAGGTCTGCTGCCGAATAAGTTATTGGCGTTAGCTGCCAAGGCTCGAATTTTCTTGCTTCGGTGACAATCATTATTTCTCTTCCATCTTTGTCTCTTTTGTGAATTCTTCCCCCAATGCTGCTGCTTCTTGGGCTGACGTTTTCCCTTGTATGGATCATTGAATTGCAATGAGCGGTTTGTGCTGACTTTATCTTGATGGCTTGTCCCGAAGGTCCCATTTGCTGCCTCGGAGCCTGGTAAGATTTCGAAGTCATTCTGGTTGTGACCTATCAAAAGACAACAAAAAACCCGTGAGGTCCAAAGCAGCTACTACATTGTACTATGTCGGTCATGTTAGTCTACGTGTTGTAACGGTTTTTTGCGGTTTTTAGCGTGGGTCATATTTAGATATATCCCTAACCATGTTTTTGTCTTTTAGCCAGAAACTATCTTTCCCCATGGTTTCGTCGTAACAGTTTATTTTCAACCATAGTACGCAATCTGAAAACCCTAAAATAGGTTTACAGTCGTTTTCTTATTTACCTACCTCAGTTTTTACGCATATATGAAGATAATCAACTATCATTTTTGAAACCGGTTTTGTCGTGCCAAAGTCTTGAAACCCTTAGTTGAAGATCTCACCGTCTGATGATTTACTCATAAAATCCTTAAACATGCTAAAGCCTTTAAGGATCTTTAGACGTTGAAGGTGCAAGAGCTTCTTTTCGAAAAATAAGCTTTTGAAGATCTTTTGAAAAGATAAGAAATTACGTGAAAAATTTGAAAACCCGAAAAATCACAGGCAAACCCTAAGTTGTTTTAATCAGTCCCTGTTTCTAGCGCCAAACTGTACGAGTAGAAAATCTGCATAGGTATATAAGGTACCACAGCCATCAGATCTACTCATACATACAGTTATTTAACATGATTTAGTGGTACGAAGATCCTAAGAACAGTACCGAAGATGTATAAAAGACAATAATCGAATGCTAAATGTGTAAAGATTTATATGTATTTCAGTGTTGTAACTACATGGATTATAACCCTAAGGAGCCAGAGGAGATACAGACCTAATCCCACTCTTGCCGCTTAGGTATTTACCCAAAAGAATCCAACCCTTACAAAGTTTTCCAAGCTCGCCTTATATAGGCCGAGCTTGGGTGTTTACAGCTAATAAGACAAGAGACTCAATCATGGTGGTATCAGTCCTTGTCGAGTAAGGCGGTTCCTTCGGTGGTGCTCCGGAGATGGCTCTGGGGCTTCGGTCTCTTGGTGCGGTCTGAATCCCTCTTAATCCCCTTTCTTCCGAGTCTTCACTCGTTATGTTTGATCTCGTTCCTCTTAGGTTCGGTTCGAGGCTTCGTAACTAGTTCCTTTGGAGTGACTTCTGCTTCCTGGATTTACGACACGTGTCCCGAGGGGTTTTACCCTCCACAATTTCAATAAGGAGGAACCTCGTAGGGTACAATATTGGACTCCGCTGGATAAAGTGTTGTACCTTTCATTCTTAGTCGTAACATTCTAAGGAAGGGTAACCTTATGTTTTCTCTAAAGGTGATGGTTGACCGAAACTCTTTGAGAATTTGGAAGATTAAGCCTTGAATTCCTAAAACTATGACCGTAACTGGCTAGGAAAGAAAAACAAAATTGCAATTTTACTTGTGAAATTGTACTATTAACCCAAGATTTAATCAAAATCTTTACTTGGGGAGGTCGTCGCGTTGTTCTTTAGGGAATGACACATAATGGGGGAGAGTTCTTTTGAACTTGTGCTTCATGGTAATATCTTTTGGGGTGTGCGGTTGTGGAAATTACGGAAGAATTGCGCCTTTTAATCTCTCGTTTCAAGTATGTTTACTTTTGTCTACATTGATTGATGTTATTTTATGATGATACATATTTTTCTTTGTCTTTTGTCTAATTTTATGACAAAAAGTGGGAGAAATCTTGTAGTAAGGGGGAGTAAAATCTTCTAACTGCTTCGACATATGCCATACAAAAGAGAAATCTTTTCGGCATTGTCATAGGGGGAGTAAAATCGATGTGTTTGTCATGTCAAAGCAAAAGTTAGTGTATTGATTAAGGGGGAGAACATATCATATTGTGTAGTATCTTTAAGCATCGGTGCAATATGCTTACAAGTTTTGTATACTACTCAATTGCATAACAACTCTTGTTGGACTACGTCCTTCTAGAATCAAGATGTATGGTGGCATTTGAGTTGTTATCTCTACTTTGAATCTTCACTTGCAGAAACACTCGATCATATTTGAAGACGTTGAAGATTACAAAAAGATCAAGTACATTATGGTTAGAGCTAAAAGATTTTACTTTTTGAATCCATATGTAAGATTGTTTTGTCACTAAAATTGACAAAGGGGGAGATTGTTAGACCCTTCCTCGGTTGAACCCACTGATTTTGCTATCTCAAGTCAGTTGTCAAGTTTAGATGACAAAAACTCAATCCTTGATAAGTCTTACAATAAATCGGACTAGGATAGGATTAGGTATTTGAGACGAAGACCACCGAAGATGAAGACCGGAGCTTACATACTTGATAAAACATATCGTCCTCATTAAAGGTTAGAAGGGTTTACCTTTCAGTTTTGTATTTACCATTCTATCATTTAAAATAGTCTATGATGTTGTTTATGTCCGAAGGATTTTTAAGGATTAGTTCTCTTAGCATTTCACATTACTTGTGATCATATGACTAAGTAGAAGTGAGTAGAGTTGTCTCTTGAAATAGACCTCAACAGTCTATGCGTTCATGAACACGTTCATATGTTAGTGATAGGCATTTCAGAGAAAGAGCAAGTTTTGTATGTACACGTTCATGAACACATTCATATAAGCCATGGAAAATTTCATTGTTGAAATTTTCGGTCGGTTGTGTTTGGATTCTCGAACTCATACACAATCCGGCTCATGGAGCTCTTCCACATTTCCACGCATGGTCAAAATTGTTTGATCTGATGCCATCTTTCATTAGATCAAGGCGAGCCTTCTCACAACCTTTAGGTTTCTACCAATGGGTTAGAATAAGATTGAGTTGGACCTCAAAGCAAGCCTATGGACTTTTCTAAGTTCGGAAACTTGCTTGAGCCCTACTCAAGGTTGCTTAACTTTAAAGCAAAGCCTCCCTTGATGATCATTATAAATAGATGACCTTCTGTAAGATACAACCTCAATCCTCTACACATCTGTGTATCCTTGCATAAAGGTTGGTCGTCATCTCGAAGTCCTTTTCTTGGACTACGACTATTTGAAAGACTGCACTCGGTGTTATAAGACCTAGAAGTTCCATAACACAAATTCACGAGCTAGGTTTAATACTAGGTTCGTCACGCGTTACGAGGTAAAGCTGCTTAGGCTAGATCAATAAGCCCTAATCAGCATATCGATTTCCATTAACCTTGACTTTAAGTCTAAAGGAAATCACAATCGTATTCTTGTTGAATTACAATCGAGTACACCAGGCGTCCTGTTAGAGGCAGGGTGGCTCTAGTCTTCACGAAGGGAAGTGGAGTAACTCATAGGCCTGTAAAGGACGTCAGGGAGGGGAATCAAGTACGTAGGCTTCTGCGGGAGTCAAGTGACGTAGGAGCACAACGATAGCTGAGTTGCTTGGAGGATTAATTCAGTCTCGATAATTCTAGTCCGAAGTCTGAGATTAGGCTAGCGTCTTTATTCGTTTAATACAGTGGGTGTTCACATCTGGACGAGGTCCCAAGGTTTTTCTGCTGGTTTGCGGTTTCCTCGTTAACAAAACTTCTGGTGTCTTGCATTACTTTTCCCTTCTGCATTATATTGTCTCTGATCTATATAATTAGAGTATTGCAAGTTTGTTGATTCATACCCTAGAGTGAATCAATCTCCGTTGAGATTTACAAGAACTCGTTCTTATTGGGATTCGGTTCTCAGAAATGTACTCGGGTTGTTGCTTGAATATTGATTTGTGAGATCGTTCAAGCAACCTAATCAGCTAGGCTCACGAAACTAAAAGTTGGTGGTATATCTCGGTATCCCTTATTTTTCAACTCCATCCTCTTGTTAAAAGCCTCAGTCCTGAGCCTCACCTTCTCAGCTTTTGTCGTCTCCTCCAGCATTCTCTTTTTATTGTTCGCCAGCTTCCGAGTCATTGCCTTTTCCTTAGCCTTAAAGTCGTCGGTCGTCTTCTTTTCCAGATCCTTCAAATCTTCAATCATCTTATCAGCCTTTGCTGATTCTTCCGCCATGATCTCCTCCTCTTGTGCAATGACATTTATACAGGGGATCACGTTAGCAATAATGGCATCACAGTCCACTTTGATGGTGTTAAACCTCCGACGAAACCAACCGACCTTAAATTTAAGAGCCTCACATGTCGAGATTATGCTGCCCTATTGTTGATGGTGGTTTTTGGCGAGGAGGTCACAGGAGTAATTTCACATCAATTTCTGGCGTCCTGGAATAGCTCGAGAAAAGGTATGAATTTATTTTATAGTAGGGATAAGATATTTAAATTACCATTAGCTGTATTTTGATGTCTCACGACCCTAGCCTAGTAGCATGGTCCATATCCCTAGCCTATACGATAAAATACCTACGCATACGCATTAACCTGGCCCATGCTCGAGCCAAAATCTTAGGCCATTCACGCCACTAGCAAGGGGGAGGTACACGGCCACTTCTTGGCCTTAGGGGTATACACGGTCATCATCTTGGCCCATGGCCTAAGCCTAACCCCGCCAACACCTCACGCCACCTTCACTCCTTGGCCTATGGCCTAAGCCTAGCCCCGCCAACACTTTAGCTTTCACTCTCGTGGCCTAGCTTAGCCCGCCATTAGCCTTGGCCATCTTCCTCTTGGCCTAAGCCTAGTCCCGCCAAAGCCTAGTCCCGCCATCTTCATTCCTTGGCCTATGGCCTAAGCCTAGCCCCGCCAACACTTTGGCTTTCACTCGTGGCCTAAGCCTAGCCCGCCATTAGCCTTGGCCGTTATTCCTTGGCCTATGGCCTAGCTTAGTCCCCGCCAATGCCTCACACCATCTTCCTTGGCCTATGGCCTAGATTAGCCCCCGCCAAAGCTTCACGCCCCTTCTCCTTGGAGGCCCATGGCTAATCCCTGCCCTAGCCTTGGATGCCCATGCTTCTAGCTTGCCCTAATCTTGGATATCCATGTCTTTGGCGTGCCTTGACACTTGGGTGCCCACGCCACCTCCTTGGTCTAATTGTGGGTACCCATGCTATTGCCCTGGCCTAATCTTGGAGCCCCATGACTTTGCCTTGGCCAAATCTTGGAGGCCCAAAGTCAGGGCGCGGCTAAACCGTGGGGGCCTTACGGCTTTCCCCTGCTTGTGCTCACGGAGAGCCATGATATTTTCTTCTCTCACGGGCTCTAGTTGCCCCCTTGGGACTAGAATATATTCTTCTCTAGCCTCCCCTCTATTTATGGGTCCCACTGATCCAAATCCTAGAGGATTATGGATTTTATTAAGTCCATAATACTCTAGTTTCCTAATCAAGTTCGGAAATCTGGCAGTTCAGCTCACGTATTTCCTCATGGCGTGATTTTTACAGCCCAATCCGTGAGGAATTAGGGGGCGCTTCCTTCACAAAATATTTTCCTCTGTGAGTTCCCTACAACATACTAAAAATTCAGAATTTTATCTAATATGGTCTGGCCTGGGTGATTTTACCAATGGACAACATGCAAACTGTCCAGAAATCTGAAAATAACATAAATGTTATGGTTTATCCTTTGCGCCTTATACCTAATTTCTTAATAAGATTATCATACCATGCAACATGGATTATTATGATTATTATGGCCTATCTTTAGGTCTTGTATTGGCAATGCTTATGCATTCTTGATGATGGCTACGCTGTGATAGCATCATTCGTCTGTTTTTCCTGATTATGGACTTGCTTCTATAAATCAGTGCTATAATTCTTAATCATGGCTCATGGCTATGACCTATATTTATTTTAGACATTCATATGTCTTCATTACTCAGAGAATTGGTGCATTACATGCCACAAGCCAATTTCTCATATTTATGGCAAACTGAAAGTCGTACTTATTTGACTGTTGCCACAGAGAGTTGCTGAAATCCTCTCAGTCTAATTGGCGATTGCATAGCTCAATCCTTAGACTTACCTTATCTTATCTAATGGCGGTTGCTAGCTCAACCCTTAGATTTATCTCATTGGTTTAAATGGCGATTGCCCGGTTCAATCCTTAGACCAAACCTAAAAGAGATACACAAGCTTATCGCTTAATCTCTATCTTTATGCAAAAGTCCTGAGTTTACCAGTAATTGGTACGACTTGCACTTAGTCATCTTTGACTTAACAAATCTTAACAAATCTTACGAGAATCAAGTAAGTTACATGGGGGGATATTCTTTTAGGGTTTTGGTTTGGCAGTCTACGACGCGTGTGATTGCAACGGCTCAATCACTTAACGGGAAAGAAAACTAAGTCGTGTGAACGTTGCTGAGAAGATGGGATAGAGTAGTGGGCGGTTCATTCTTCCCTAATATTAGGCGCAAGACTTGCCCCACTTACTCCACATTCCCACTCTTCCACTTCTTACGAGATCAGTTGGAATTCTATTGCTATAAATAGGTCACTCGACCAGTTTGGAAACAACAAGTTCTCCAGCAAGAACAAACAGTTTAATTCAGTGTAAGTTCAATCAATCAATCTCATCGATCATTGATTAACTCTTCTCATTCAGCATTTAATATCTAGTGAGAACTGAATATCCAATCTTCTTTAGCAATTCAATCATCAACATCACAGAAAATCATAGCAATTCTCTGATCTCATCTTTCTCTGCTTCCCTCCCTAAACCAACCCTATATCCTCTTCTTGTAACTGAAGCAATACTCGAACGACCATTTCTTGGTTTAGGCGAGTCTTGTTCGATCTTGACCTCTCGAATTCATCATAATCTCTTATTACATCATCACACTTCACACTTTACCCCTCAGATTCTCTTTATTGTTTTACACCTAAAACATTTGGCGACCACAGTGGGAGGTCATTATCTAGGTTTTAAGAAGATATGGTTAAAACCAGGAGGCAGAGTTCAGAGAATACAAATTCTCCAAATAACCCTAGTGTCCCCACGAGTTTGTTTACCGCAAGTGGGGTCACAAACACCCAAGCTAGTGGCGCCATCACCTCTGGCCCCACAATCCCAGCTGTGAGCTCTAACCCAAACCCTAATTTTGCCTCTGCCTCAACCCAGAGGGGGCCAACCTTATCCCCTTCTCCCTTGGGCGTGTCATCCCCTCTGGTGGGATCCACCACGCCTACTTCATCCTCATCTCTCCAGAACGTCCAGCAGGGGTCCACCTTATCCCTATCTTGTTCCAACATGTCCCTATCTTGTGCTACAGGGACAACCAATCAAGACGCCACTGCTGGCCTCACCACCAAAAACGTGACTACCATCACTCCTAATGACGTCCCCTCTCTAATGGGACCCAACTCCTCTCCTCCTTTCACTCCTGCCATCACCCATTCTCTCGGTTTGGGCCCTGCTTTGCCTTTGCCACTTGCTATCACGCCTCATGTTGTGGGGGCCACTATCAATGTCGCTCCCACAGATAATGCATCCATTCCTAGCCAAGTTAGTCTTTCAGATCTGGTAAAGACTTATCAGGAAGAAGAGGAGGATCCAGAAGATTTCGTACGAAGGTTCAGAGCCAAAGCTTTGGATTATCATAACAGGGAGATGAACGAATCACAATTGGTGGGGATTTACATAGGAGGGATGGAGCCATGGCATCAAGAATCAATGAGGAGATTCCAGCCCCGCACGTTCCAACAGCTCTATGTAATAGCCGGGCAATACGCTGATATGGGAGATAACTCTGTCAACAGGGGACTGGGGACTGAAGGCCCGCACAATAAGGCCGCCAACCCACCTCGACGCATCCAGAGTTTCACCACCTACGAAAAACCGTGAGCCCTATCACAACCAGAAACCCTAATTTCGCCTCTACCTCAACCCAGATAGGGCCCACCTTATCTTCTTCTCCCTTGGGCGTGTCATCCCATGTGGTGGGTTCCACCACGCCTACTCTATCCAATATCACGTCCCCCCTATCTCATATGGTGGGGACTACCGCTACCACTATCTCTCCTACTCCTTACAGTCCTATCTCAAGCCGCACAGAAGTTTTTCTCTTCGGGCCCCGCACAGGAGAAACAAGGAGTACTGAAGACTCACCTAGCATTTCGGATCTCATGAAGACCCAACAAGATCTAGCCTTGAGTCAAAACAATATGGTGAAAACCTAGATGGAGTTGCTGACGTGTTTGAGATCTATCTCAGAGAAGTTGACGCCAGCAACAAACCCAGGGCTTGCACGTGCAGATCCTCTTACTCATTCTAACAAGGCGGGTCCTTCTCAGATTCATGTTATCCCTGATGATCAAGTCACTCGTGTCCACACCACATGTGAACCAGACACGGGTTTTCAACATAACTTCGTCACTCGTGAAGATTTGCAGAATCTTTTGCAGGCTCAGAACATGGAGAATTCAGATTTGTTTCATCGTCATCAACCTCCATACCCAGTTGAAGTCCAACGTGAGTCTCTCCCTGAAGGATATGTCACGCCTTCATTCTCGATGTATAATGGTATTGGGAATGCCCGAGAACATATCTCTCGCTTCCTGGAATCATTGAGAATACATGAAAGGAATCAAGTTGTATGTCTCAAAGAGTTCTCGAAATCTCTGTCAGGAAAGGCGTATACTTGATATAATAATCTAGCTCCCAACAGCATCCTCAGCTGGAGCCAGATGGTGAGTGCTTTTCTCAAAAAGTATTTCTTTGTGTCTGAACAAATCACTCTCTCCGATTTGGGAAGACTCTATCAGCGAAACAATGAACATCCAGATGATTATGTGACGAGGTTCAGAACTCGCTCAGTGGATTGCAATGATCCAAACGTGACAGAGCTGCAGTTAGTGGAACTTTGCATCAACGGAATGATACCGGTATATCGGGCCTTATTGGAGAATCTGGATATCGATAATTTCACCAAGCTCCATAAGTCTGCCAAACGATCCGCCACTACTGCACCCGCGCTACTAGAAAGGCCCAGGCCTCTAAAAGCTGAAGAAAGCCGTGGTAAGATGCGTGCCAGCAAGCGACTCGTTAACAAACAATATAGTTCTCTTTCCTCAGTTCATGCTATCACTGAAGGTGTTAAGAGGAAGGCGCCTACTCCTGAGGCCCCACAACTAAAACGTGCAGCCCCAGCCCAATCTCAGGTTCCTGCACGGGTCCCAGCTAATGCTCCCGCACCAAAGGCACCACGGCAACCGAGAGAATTTCCTAAAATTCCTGATTTCCCATGTACTATGGATGAAGTAATAGAGCTCCTGGAAGCATGGATTCAAGATGGCGCTGTCAAGTTACCTCCTGTACGAAGAGAACCTACGGCGCAAGAAATGACTGATCCCAAGTATTGTCATTTTCATCGATTCGTCAATCATCCCACCGGCGAGTGTCATCGACTCAAGCAAATCTTCAACGAAAAGATCGAGTCAGGAGAGTTGAACTTGGGGACTGAGGGTGTACATAAGAATCCACTCCCTCAGCACCAACCTCAACGTCAACACCAACGTCAGCATCAACCTAACATTCGAAATTTCACCATCTCTGGAGAATCTGTCAAACAAACTGCTAATTATTTGATGGAGAATTTATGCGAGCTCTTACATTTTTCTAGAAGTCAGCGAAGCAACATTTTCGCTGCCCTCAGCTGGATTGCTAGCGGCAAAGAACTACCTATACCCGAGAAGGTTCAGCCGAAGCCCGGCGAAGTTACACCAGAGATGATGGCAGGGGAACGCATTCCAATACCGATTATCTCTGCTCGTCTCGAAGGTACGAATTTTGAGAAAGTTCAAATTGATGCTGGTGTTATGGTTTATTTAATCCCAATCAAAACGCTTCAAGCAATTGGGATTTCTCGACGGGATGTCATCTACTATCCCACGGTGACAAAAGATTCAAAAGGAAATCTCCAAGACATATATGGTCATGTTACTTTGGATCTGAAGGTGGACTCTGCTCGCACCAAAGCCAAGTTTCATGTAATCAAAGAAGATGAGGATCACGACATGATCCTAGGGCGTCCCTGGCTCCATGGGAAGACATTTGTGCCTACAATCTCACCAATAATCATCAAAGGCCAAGAGTTCATGTTTGACCAAGAAAGCTGCAACGTGGGAAAGCTAGAGTACTGCGTGGGGTCCGAAACTCTGGTGATATTCAAAGAGGTATGTGAAAGTGATTTGAAATACTTTATTCAGAATTATTTAGTTCATGGAAATCCTATCCAACGTGTCCCTACACAAGGATTGGATGATTCTTCGACTTGGGGACTTGATTGCATCAAGTCTATCAAATCCTCTGAGGCACCTCAGGAGGAAATCAAGGCCACTTCCAATAAGTGGGTTCGGGAAAAACAACGGTCTTATAGGCGAAAGACACCTGAGATGTCATGGGTTCCTAAGGCTGCTTTTCAAGAAGGAGATAAGGTTATGCGACGCACTAACCGAAGAATAACTTCTATTTCGGGGTCCACACCAAACTGGGAGGGACCTTATGTTATATCTCGGGTCATTCCTGATGCGCGATACATGATAAGTGCAATACATGAGAGACTCTCAAACATGGTGGTCAATGGTAAATGGCTCAAGAAGATATGAAGATTTACTTTCCAATTCCTCCAAAATAAAAGTGCAAGCCATCTCTTGCCTTTTAGCAATTCAATTCAAAATTTCAAATTCAAAACCTATGAGTTCAAAATAATCAATTCCTACAAACCCTTTGTTCATAAAACCAAAGCAAAATAAAAATCTACTGAGAAAATGTTTTGCTCCTGAAGCTCTTCAGAAAACAACCATCTAGTGAAGATTTCGCTCCTTCATCAGCTGCCTTCTTTATTAGAACAATATGAGCAGTCCTATTCTTCACCTCTTCAGTTAACTTACGGAGTTCCTCAGTCATGGCAGCATGATTCCTCTCTTCCTGCTTCACCAAATCATGGGTGAATTTGCCAACAGCAGCACGCCTTGTTCGAACGTATTGGATTCTCGTCTGAAGCCAAAGCAAATTGAATTCGAATGTCTTTAGGGTATCAATCAACTCTCCTACCTCATTCAATGCCTCGTCAGTCATATCTCTCAGCGGGGTAGCCTTCATCTTTGAAATCACACTCATAAGGTCGGTTACAATACCGATAAGTGTATGAAAGCAGACACTTCTTCCAGCAATGA
>JAJJMA010332588.1:0-14808 GCA_023529015.1 Papaver nudicaule
CCACGATTATCCCCTGCCTTAGTTTTTGGATATCCATTACTTCTAGCGCGCCCTAACTTTGGGTATCCACGCCATTAGCTTGCCCTAAACTTTGGATATCCATGTTAGTTAGCTTGACCTGATTTTGGGTGCCACGCCACCTTCTTGACCTGATTTTTGGACGCCCATGGCCATCCTTCTCTTTAGTTTTGGGTGTCCATATTTATAGCTCGCCTTAATCTTTGGATGCCCATGGCATCACCCTTGCTCAACTATTTGGGGGGCCCTTGTGCCACCCCTTGCCTTAGTTTTGGATGCCCATGCATCCACCCCTTGCCTTAGCTTTGGATGCCCACGCATCCTTCCCTTCCTTTAGTTGTGGATGTCCACGACCATGCCTTAGGTCGTTCTTTGGAGCCCCATGGCCGTGCCTTGGCCAAACTCTTGAAGGCCCGAGGTTATGCCTTGGCCAAATACTGGAGGCCTCATGACCATGCTTAGCCTAATTTATGGGGGCCTTATAGTTGGCTCTCGCCTAATTCGTGGGGGCCTTATTGTTTCCCCTCGCTTGTATTCATGGAGGTCCATGATCATCCTCTTCCCCTCACGGCTATCCTTGCCTTTTTAGAGCTAGAGTATATCTTTTCCTAGCCTCCCCTCTATTTATGGATCCTACTGATCCAAGTCCTAGAGGATTATGGATTTAATTGAGTCCATAATACTCTAGTTTCCTAATTGAGTTCGGAAATCTGGCAGCTCACATATTTCTTCATTGGGCGATTTTTACAGCCCAATCCGTGAAGAATTAGGAGGCGCTTTCTTCACGAAAGTTTTTCCTCTGTGAGTTTCTTATAACATACGAAAAATTCGGAATTGTATCGATTATGGGCTGGCCTGGGTGATTTTATGAATGGATGGCGTGCAAGCTGTTCAGAAATCCGAAAATAACATAAATGTTATGGCTTATCTTTTGCGTCCTATGCCTAACTTCCCAATAAGATTATTATGCCATGTAACATGGCTTATTATAATTATTGTGGTCTATCTTTAGGTCTTATATTGGCAATGCTTATGCATTCTTGATGATGGCTACGCTGTGATAGCATCATTCGCCTGTTTTCCTGATTATGGACTTGCTTCCATAAATCAGTGCTATAATTCTTAATCATGGCTCATGGCTATGACTTATATTATTTTGGAAATTCATATGTCTTCATTACTCAGAGAATTGGTGCATTACATGCCACAATCCAATTTCTTATATTTATGGCAAATTGAAAGTCGTATTTACTTGACTATTGCCACAGAGAGTTGCTGAAATCCTCTCGGTCTAAATGGCGATTGCATAGCTCAATCCTTAGACTTATCTTATCTAAATGGCGGTTGCTAGCTCAACCCTTAGATTTATCTCATTGGTTTAAATGGCGATTGCCCGGCTCAATCCTTAGACCAAATCTTAAGGAGATATTCAAGCTTATCGCTTAAATCTCTATCTCATCGCGAAGTCCTGAGTTTACCAGTAATTGGTACGACTTGCACTTAGTCATCTTTGACTAACAAATATTTAACAAATCTTACGAGAATCAAGTAAGTTACATGGGTTAGGGTTTTGGTTTGGCGGTCTACGGCACGTGTGATTGCAACGGCTCAATCACTTAACGGGAAAGAAGCTAAGTCGTGTGAACGTTGCTGAAAAGAGGGGATGAGAAAGTGGGCGGTTTATTCTTCCCTAATATTAGGCGCAAGACTTGCCCCACTTACTCCACACTCCCACTCTTCCACTTCTTCCACTTCTTACGAGATCAGTTGGAAATATATTGCTATAAATAGGTCACTCGACCAGTTTGGAAATAACAAGTTCAAGTTCAGCAAGAACAAACAGTTTAATTCAGTGCAAGTATAATCAATCTGTCTTATCGATAATTGATTAACTCTTCTCATTCAGCATTCAATATCTAGTGAGAACTGAATATCCATTCTTACTTAGCAATTTAATCATCAACATCACAGAAATTATAGCAATTCTCTGATCTCATCTTTCTCTGCTTCCCTCCCTAAACCAACCCTATATCCTCTTCTTGTAACTGAAGCAATACTCGAACGGCCATTTCTTGGTTTAGGCGAGTCTTGTTCGATCTTGACCTCTCGAATACCATTACAATCTTTTATTACATCATCATACTTCACACTTTACCCCTCAGATTCTCTTTATTGTTTTACACCTAAAACAAGGAGTAGGCGCCTTCCTCTTAACACCTTCAGTGACAGCATGAACTGAGGGAAGAGAGCTATATTGCTTGTTGACGAGTCGTTTGCTGGCACGTGTCTCACCACGACTTTCTCTGACCTTTACAGGTCTGGGTCTTTCCAATAGTGCAGGTGCAGTAGTGGCTGATCGTTTGGCAGATTTATAGAGCTTGGTGAAATTGTTAATCTCCATATTGGTATCATTCCATTGATGCAAAGCTCCACCAACTGCAACTCTGTCACGTTTGGATCATTGCAATCCACTGCACGAGTTCTGAACCTCGTCACATAATCATCTGGATGTTCATTGTTTCGCTGATAAAGTCTTCCCAAATCAGAGACGGTGAGTTGCTCAGACACAAAGAAGTACTTCTTGAGGAAAGCATTAACCATCTGGCTCCAGCTGAGAATACTGTTGGGAGCTAGATTATTATACCAAGTGTATGCCTTTCCCGTCAGAGATTTCGAGAACTCTTTGAGACATACAGTTTGATTTCTTTCATGCACTCCCAATGATTCTAGGAAACGAGATACATGTTCTCGAGCATTTCCAATAACATTATACATTGAGAATGAAGGTGTGACATATCCTTCAGGCAGAGATTCACGTTGAACTTCAGTTCGATATGGAGGTTGATGACGATGAAACAAATCTGAATTTTCCACGCTCTGAGCTTGTAGGAGATTTTGTAAATCTTCACGAGTGACAAAGTTGTGTTGAGAACTTGTGCTTGGTCCACGTGTGGTGTGGACATGGATATCCTGATCATCAGGGGTAACGTGAATTTGAGATGAACCCACCCTGTTGACGTTGACCGAGGGTTCTACACGAGTTAACCCTAGGTTTGTTGGTGGTGTTAATCGCTCTGAGAGAGTTCTCAAACACGTTAGTAACTCCAATTGGGTCTTCACCATGCTATTCTGACTTAGGGCTAAATCTTGTTGGGTCTTCATGAGATCCGCCATGCTAGGAGAGTTCTCAGTACTCCTTTTTTCTCCAGTGCGGGGCCCAAAGAGAAAAGCTTCTGTGCGGCTTGGGATAGGAGTGTAATGAGTTTCAGAGGTGGTAATAGTGGTGGTCCCCACAACATAGGGTAGGGTAGGCGTGATGTTACAATATGAGGTGAGGTAGACACGAAACTAGGGTTTTGGGACGTGATGTTACTCACGTTTTGGATGGTGGGGCCAGCAAAGGTGATGGCGCCACTAGTTTGGGTATTGGTTGCCCCACTTGTAACAGATGAGGTTGTGGGACCACTGGTGATATTTGGAGAGTTTGTGTTCTCTGAACTCTGCCTCCTAGTTCCAACCATTTTTTCTTACAACTGAGATAATGACCTCCCGCTGTGGTCGCCAAATGTTTTAGGTGTAAAGCAATAAAGATAATCTGAGGGGTAAAGTGTGAAGTGTAATGATGTAATATGAAGTTGTAATGGTATTCGAGAGGTCAAGATCGAACAAGACTCGCCTAAACCAAGAAATAGCCGTTCGAGTATTGCTTCGGTTACAAGAAGAGGAAATAGGGTTGGTTTAAGGGAGGGAAGCCGAGAAAGACGAGATCAGAGAATTGCTATGATTTCTGTGATGTTGTGAATAAAGTTGCTAAAAGAATAGATATTCAGTTCTCACTAGATATTGAATGCTGAATGAAAAGAGTTAACCAATTATCGATGAGATGAATTGATTACACTTCACTGAATTGAACTGATTGTTCTGTGCTTTCCAAACTGGTCGAGTGACCTATTTATAGCAATAGAATTCCAACTGATCTCGTAAGAAGTGGAAGAAGTGGAAGAGTGGGAGTGTGGAGTAAGTGGGACCAGTTGTTAAGAGTCTTGCGCCTAATATTAGGGAAGACTAACAACCCACTTTCTCATCCCCTCTTTTCAGCAACGTTCACACGACTTAGCTTTCTTTCTCGTTGAGTGATTGAGGCGTTGCAATTACACGTGACGTAGACCGCCAAATTAAAACCCTAAAGAATATCCCCCCATGTAACTTACTTGATTCTCGTAAGATTTTCTTAAGTGTTGAATATTTGTTAAGTCAAAGCTGACTAAATGCAAGTCGTACCATTTACTGATAAGCTTAGGACTTTGCATAAAAATAGAGAATTAAGCGATAAGCTTGTGTATCTCTTTTAGGCTTGGTCTAAGGATTGAGCCGGGGAATCGCCATTTAAACCAATGAGAATAGTCTAAGGATTGAGCTATGCAATCGCCATTTAGACTGAGGGGATTTCAGCAACCCTCTGTGGCAATAGTCAAGTAAATACGACTTTCTGTATGCCATAAATATGAGAAATTGGCTTGTGGCATATAATGCACCAATTCCTTGAGTAATGGAGACATATGAATGTCTAAAATAATACTCCCTCCGTCCCACATAAATTGAGCTAGTTGAGATTTGCACAATTATTAAGACAAGGAAGAGAGAGATTAACTTTTTACTGTTTTTTACAATTATACCCTTATACATAATATGATAGTAAAATTTAGAAATGACATATCTCTCAAATTATGACACGTATCATTGTAAACTTTATATCATTGAAAAGCATTTTAAAATACCTACGCAACGAGTATAAACATGACTATGAAACTATAAATATTTATTATACTAAGATTTCATAACAATAATCAATAAAAATGATAAGAATAGAAACATGACCAATATAATAGAACTAGCTCAATTTATGTGGGACAAAATCAAAATAGAACTAGCTCAATTTATGTGGGACGGAGGGAGTATAAGTCATAGCCATGAGCCATGATTAAGAAATGTAGCACTAATTACAGAAGCAAGTCTATAATCAGGAAAACATGCGAGTGATGCTAACACAGCGTAGCCACAATCAAGAATGCATGAGCATTGCCAATTCAAAGCCTAAAGATAGGACACGTGAATGATAATAAGCTATGTTACATAGCATAATAATCTTATTAGGAAGTTAGCTATAGGATGTATATGGATGAACCATAACATTACGTCATATTCAGATTTCTAGATAGTTTACACGTCACTTACTCTAAAAATCGTCCAGGCCAGCCTATATTTTCTAAAATTACGAAATTTTAGTATGTCATGGGAAACTCGCTGATGAACAACTTTCATGAAGGAAGTTTCTCCTGAATCCTCACGGATTAGACCGTATAAGTCGTTCTTTGAGGCAATTTGTAATCTGCCAGATTTTCGAATTTGATTAGGAAACTAGAATATCATGGATTCAATAAAGACCATAATCATCTAGGACTTGGATCAGTGGGACCCCTAAGTAGAGGTAGCTCAAGGATGAAGAAGTGGGACCCTCAATCTATGGCGTGTGATAAAAGTGGTCCATAGTATTGTTTTATAGCCAACCTATAAAAGTGGGGTCTACAAGAAGAGTTGCGCTGCAATAAAAGTGGGGCCGTGGCAAGAGCCACGGCCAAGGGATGAAAGTGGGGCCGTGACTAGAGTCACGGCCAAGAGGGAAGAGTGGGGTCGTGGTAACAACCACGACCAAGCCACAAAAGTGGGCCATAACGAGAGATATGGCCAAGAGATACAAGTGGGTCATAGCATGCGCTATGACCTAATCCATAAAAGTGGGGTCGTGGCATGAGCCACGGCCAGGGTATGGATGTGGGACATGGTGTTAACCATGACCAAGCTCTAAAAGTGGGGCCGCAGCCTAAGCTACGGCCAAGCCAATAATGTGGGACATGGTGCTAGCCATGACCAAGTTATAAAAGTGGGGCCGCACCTTAAACTACGGCCAAGCCAATAAAGTGGGACCATGATATCAAGTTATAGCCAACCAAAGAAAGTGGGACCGAACCTAAAATCACAGCCAAGCAATAAAAGTGGGGCCGTGACACTTTGGCCGTGGCTCAAGGTCATGGTCGAGAGTTTATGATGAGATAGGATGAGACGTGAGCTAGGGCAAGGCCAACTAGGTCGTGTCCGAGATGGACATGGATTGAATGGGACGTGAGGTGGGATGGGATGGCCGTGTGGGCCATCCACACATGGACGTGAGCTAGGGTAAGCAAGGGAGAGACGTGAGTTTAGGATGGGATGGCCGTATGCATGGGCTAGGACGTGCATAGGCTAAGACGCGTGCATAGGCTAAGACGCATGCATAGGCTAAGACGCATGCATAGGCACAGACGCATGCATAATCAAGGATGCATGCGTAAGGATGGATACACGTAGGCTAGGGATGTGGACCATGCTACTAGGCTATGGTCGTGAAAGATCAAAATATGGCTATGGTGACCAACTTTCTTATCCCTACTGTAAAATAAATTCATACCTTGCCTCGAGCCATTCCAAGATGCCAAAAATTGATGCAAAATTACTCTTGCAACCTCTTCGCCAAAAACCACCATCAACATTTAGTCCCCTACGCAGCATGGAATCGTGATTGTTCCAGGGTGAGCATAAGTTGATGGACTAGCCACGTCTGTACAAACTCTTTAATCACGAACATGAAGCCCAAATAGGACCTAAGAACCAAGCCCCCTTGAACAATATCCAGTCCTAACAAGATTATGACTCCCAATCCCAGGGACGCGTGCATTTATATATCACGCATAGATTTTTTTTTTTTTTACGTGAGCTTTTCCCTTCCCCTTTTTCTCTTGAGCTTGTTCTTCCCCTTTTCCAAAAACACAGAATTTTTGTAGAGTGGAGGATCAAGACGGCGGACAATGAATCCCATAGTTCTTCTCATGTTGGTGATGATGTTATTTCCAACACAGCTCCAAAGGAAGTTCCTCACATCAACGATGAATTTGAAACTCGCATAGCAAGCTTAGCTCAATCTGCAATTGCCCAGAATCTAGTTAGAACTTTTACAAGTAATCCCGGTGTTCCGATGGTTATTACCCCATCACTTGTGACTCGTTTCTGTCTTCAGAGAGGTGACTTTAGTGCTTCCAAAATCGTTTACCGCTCTCCACAAAAACCAATTGATTCATTGCCCCTGTATGCCCAGAAGATGCTTGCCATCCCAGCTGTTAAGAAATTATTAGAGAATGCCAGAATCTTTTATGCTGTAAAGAGCTCAACTGCTTCCTTCATATTTAGGGATAAACATGGTTTATCTGCTCTCCTAATTCGTTGGTGTGGTGATACAAACTCGTTCATATTCGCATGGGGAGAGCTTGTAATTTCACTGGAGGCTGTGGCAGCATTACTACGACTCCCAATCAATGGTAAACTCAGTGTTACTTTGAATGTAGCTGAAAAAGAGGTACATACCCATCTGGCTGAAACTTTAAACAAACATTAAAAAGCTTATTCTTCGTGGGTGGTTTACTGGTCGAGACCCGACAATGATTCTACTTCGTTATTGTCTATTGCTGCGTTCCTCACACTTTGGTTATCAAAAGACGTCTTTGAAAACCAGTATGGCCACAAGAAGCTGAAACTCATGCTCATCCCTTATGCCATAAGATTGGCCCAAGGTACTCCTCTACCCATTGGCTCTTTGTTTCTCGGTACCTTGTATACACAGCTTTCTACTTTATCAGCGCACATGAAGCTTTCAAATGGTGTTTCGAAGATTGATACGTTTATACCCACGAACTTTATACAAGCTTGGATGTATGAACATTATCCCGATGTTTTAGTTGTAAAACAATAAAGAGAATCTGAGGGGTAAAGTGTGAAGTGTGATGATGTAATACGAAGTTGTAATGGTATTCGAGAGGTCAAGATCGAACAAGACTCGCCTAAACCAAGAAATGGCCGTTCGAGTATTGCTTCAGTTACAAGAAGAGGATATAGGGTTGGTTTAGGGAGGAAAGCAGCGAAAGATGAGATCAGAGAATTGCTATAATTTCTGTGATGTTGATGATTAAATTGCTAAGAAAGAATGGATATTCAGTTCTCACTAGATATTGAATGCTGAATGAGAAGAGTTAATCAATTATCGATAAGACAGATTGACTATACTTGCACTGAATTAAGCTGTTTGTTCTGTTGAACTTGAACTGTCTTTCCAAACTGGTCGAGTGACCTATTTATAGCAATAGAATTCCAACTGATCTCGTAAGAAGTGGAAGAGTGGGAGTGAGGAATGAGTGGGGTCAGTTTTTAAGAGTCTTGCGCCTAATAATAGGGAAGACTAACAACCCACTACCTTATCCCATCTTTCCATCAACGTTCACACAACTTAGTGTCTTTCCCGTTGAGTGATTGAGCCGTTGCAATCACACGTGCCGTAGACCGCCAAACCAAAACCCTAAAGAATATCCCCCCATGTAACTAATCTTGATTCTCATAAGATTTGTTAAATATTTGTTAAGTCAAAGATGACTAGGTGCAAGTCGTACCAATTACTGGTAAACTCTGGACTTAGCGTAAAGATAGAGATTAAGCGATAAGCTTGTATATCTCTTTAAGATTTGGTCTAAGGATTGAGCCGGGCAATCGCCATTTAAACCAATGAGATAAGTCTAAGGATTGAGCCATGCAACCGCCATTTAGACTAATAAGATAAGATAAGTCTAAGGATTGAGCTATGCAATCGCCGTTTAGACTGAGAGGATTTCAGCAACTCTCTGTGGCAATAGTCAAGTAAATACGACTTTCGATTTGCCATAAATATGAGAAATTGGCTTGTGGCATGTAATGCACCAATTATCTGAGTAATGAAGACATATGAATGTCCAAAATAATATAAGTCATAGCCATGAGCCATGATTAAGAATTATAGCACTGATTTATAGAAGCAAGTCCATAATCAGGAAAAACAGACGAATGATGCTATCACAACGTAGCCATCATCAAGAATGCATAAGCATTTCCAATTCAAGACCTAAAGATAGGCCATAATAATAATAATAAGCCATGTTACATGGCATAATAATCCTTTTAGGAAGTTAGGCATAGGACGTAAAAGGATAAGCCATAACATTACGTTATTTTCAGATTTCTGGACAGCTTGCATGTCATCCATTCATAAAATCATCCAGGCCAGCCTATATTCGATAAAAATCCCAAATTTTAGTATGTTATTGGGATCTCACAGAGGAAAAACTTTCGTGAAGGAAGCACCCCCTAATTGTTCACGGATTGGGCTGTAAAAATCGTCCTTCAAAGAAATTCATAATCTGCCAGATTTCCGAATTTGATTAGGAAACTAGAGTATTATGGACTCAATAAAATCCATAATCCTCTAGGACTTGGATCAGTGAGACCCATAAATAGAGGGGAGGCTAGGGAAAGATATACTCTAGCCCTAAGAGAGCAAAGATAGCCGTGAGAGAGAAGACGGCCATGGACCTCCATGAGTACAAGCGAGAGAAAGCCATAAGGCCTCCACAAATTAAGCGAGGGAAAGCCATAAGGACCCCATAAATCAGGTGAGGGACAGCCATAAGGCCCCCATAAATTAGGCTAAGCATGTCCATAATGCCTCCAATGTTTGGCCAAGGCACGACCTTGGGCCTCCAAGAGTTTGGCCAAGGCATGGCCATGGGGCTCCAAAGAATAAGCTAGGGCATGGCCGTGGGCGTAAGAGATTAGGCGAGGGGATGTCGTGGGCATCCAAAACCTAAGCAAGGGAGATACGTGGGCATCCAAACAGGCCAAGGAGTGGCCGTGGGCACCCAAAAATCAGGCCAAGCTAATAAACGTGGATATCCAAGGTTAGGGCAAGCTAATGGCATGGATATCCAAAGTTAGAGCGAGCTAATGGCGTGGATATCCAAAGGCTAAGGCAGGGAATGGCCGTGGGCCTCCATGGACTAAGGCAAGGAGAATGTCGTGGGCATCCAAGGATTAGGCTAGGGATTGCCGTGAGCATCCAAGGAGCTAGGGCATGGCCGTGGGCCTCCTTAGGAGTGAAGTGAGCTACTTAGAGTGAAGTGAGCTACTTAGAGTGAAGTAAGCTACTTAGAGTGACGTGACCAGGGCTAGGAGGGAGATATCCTAGCTTGGGGAAGGCGTGGGATTGGCTTAGGGCCAAGATTTGGATGGGCTCGTTCATGGACTTGAGCTAGGCGAGTCGAAAGACAAGATATTTCAGCACCAACAAAGGGGCGTGAGCAAGGGGAGATATGGATGGCCGTGGGCCACCCATAGGCGTGAATTAGGTCAGGTAATTAGGATATGGCGAGTTTGGACAAGGTACAGGCACGAGATAACTAAGGCGCGTACACAGGCACTGGCGCACGCACAGATATTTCACGTGTAGGCTAGGATATGGACCATGCTACTAGGCTAGGGTCGTGAGATATCAAAATACAGCTAATGTTAATCAAATATCTTATCCCTATTGTAAAATAAATTCATACCTGGTCTCAAGCTGTTCCAGGATGCCAGAAATGGATGCGAAATTACTCCTGTGACCTCCTCGCCAAAAACCACCATCAACACCTGGTTACGCCCCAAACTTGTCTTCTAAAGACAAAGCTCCGTCAGACCATGCTCGAATCGTTCGTTGGATGAATAAATCCACTACGAAGGATTTTCTTGCATTTATGGATGACGAGAAAACGGTGGTTTTCCGTCCATGGACTTCAATCCCCGAAGGTGTAGCTCAACTTCAATCATTCAGTGATACTTCAAGTGATGCTCTGATAAAGACTCTTCATCTAGGATTGCCCATTACTGAAGCAGAGAAGATTTTTATGATAAGTTGTTGTAGTTGTTACCTCATCGGTATCAGTGAAGCAGGAAACTATACAATGAACGCGTATAATATTGACCGGGGAGCTCGTCGGATGAGCTTTGACCAGGATGTCCCATCACGTCGGGGTGCTCCTCCACAGAATATCAAGGAAGCTCACACCAAATTACTCAATCCCGTGTTATTTCTCCCGGGGAATAGAGTACCATCGATCACCGAAACAGGCAGACAATGTTGGAATAGCCAAGTAAAGTTATATAGGGACTTTATGGCTCTTCCTAAAGAAGCATGCGCAATTCCCTCCAGAGATGGCTTGAAATCATATCTTTTGCTTAAATATCCTACTCTTAAGCGTAAAAATAGAGATGAACTGGTAATTACCTCGTTTTTCTTTTAAAAGCACTTGTATAAGCTTGACTTATGATAATTTTGACACCTTTTTCATGTGTCTTTGCGCAGCAAAATCCATCACCTAACCCGAAGTTCGCCAGTTCTGCAACACAGACGTCTATATTTTTTGGTGCTAGTCATCTCTCAGGAGGATCATCATTCTTCCAAGCTAAGAACAGCACCATGGCGACTCCTTTAAGCGATAACCAAGTCCCCAATCCATTTGCAAAGGATTGGGTGAAGGTAAGACTTCATCCCATTAGCTATATTTTCACTTTTAGTAGAAAAGTAAAAATCCGGTCAGATTTTCCTATTTCGAGTCGCGTCACGAGAATGACCATAAAATCTTCATCCGACAGTGGATTTTGATGGTTGACCCCAATTTAGAAAAAGGACTTCAATGGCTTTCACCTCAAAAAAGAAAATCTGAATTTCATGCCTTTTTGCTCGTTATTTCATGTGCCACAAGTTGATGTATCCTCCAGAAATATTGTAGACTGCATGTTGTGCAATGAAAAAATCATTCCGGCCAGTAGATTTCTTCAAAAATTAATCCCTTTTAGCATGTTGTAGAAAACATCCATACGAGCAACTTTCGTGAAGGAAACTTTTCCAAATTACTTACGGATTTTTACAGTTTTTGAGTTTTCTGCAGTACTTCGTAAGAATTCAGACGTCAAAAAATTCCTTCTTTGAGAAAACGCCATGAACCCATTGTAGTATCTTCTTTTGATGATGTTTCTTCCTTATTTGATGTAGGGTGTACCTGCTCCAGGCTTTGAGAATTCTTCATACACTCCCTTTGGCCAAAGCTCACCCTTTGGTGGAGCAACTCCGGATGTCACAACTACGAAGCGGAATAAAAGTGGAGAAACAACAGGACCCAATACTCCGTAACACTTGATGCTACACAAGTTACTTTTGTCAACTCTTTCAATTTGAAATAAAATATTTAGTATTTTATTCTCACCTTGTTTGCTCTTGCAGCCTTCTGATGATAATGAAGAGATGAATTATAGCTATTTTGTCGGCAAAAAGATCAGTGATGGTCAAAACCTTAGTAAAGATTTTGATGACGTTGCTGATAAGAGTCTTTCCTTTGTCAAGGTAAACTCAATCACCTTCTTATGCTAAGCTTTCATCATATAGCTCGAAATATATTATTAAACTCCTGCTTGCTTTGAACTTTCTTTCAGTTTGTCGATAATGAAACACAAGCCTATGAGAATACCGACATTGTTGGTGTAGATGCTCCAACTATGTGGACCCTTCAGGAATTTCCTCATGCTGGTGTAATGTATAACCCACTTCACATGGTGACTCTCCCTAATCATAAGCTAGTGGGAGGATTTAATGTTCCACAGGAACACGTCCCACTATATAATAGGATATGGAATCGTTATGGTCACTTTGTTACCGCTGGTAAGAGCATCCATTTCTGTACACTCATAGGTATTGTGTCTGACCTTATGAGGTTAATCTCGAAGATGGACGCCACCCCATTAAAAGATGTGACTAATGAGGCGTTAGATGAAGCAGAGGAGCTGATCACTTCACTGGAAATCTTCAAACTCAACTTGTCATGGCTTCAGGCGAGAATCAAATATGTCCGAACAAGGCGTGCTGTTGTTGGAAATTTCACCCATGAGTTGGTGAATCAAGAAGAGAGAAATTATGCTGCTAGAGCTGAAGAACTTCGTAAGTTGAATGAAGAGTTGAAGAAGAAGGCTACTAATATTGCCCAAATAAAGAAGGCGGTCGAAGAAGGAGCAAAATCTTCACTAGATGGTTGTTTCTGAAAGGTTTTAGGAGCAAAACATTTTCCCAGTAGAATTTTATTTTGCTTTTATTTGGTTTTATGAACAAAGGATTGTAGGATTGTTTTGAACTCATAGGTTTTGAATTTGACTTTTTTTTTGAATTAAATTGCTAAAAGGCAAGAGATTGCTTGCACTTTTTGAAGGAATTGGAAATTACAGAAAATAAATGAACCATCTAAATTCATATTTTCTTGAGCCACTTGCCATTGATCACCATGTTTGAAGGCCTCTCATGTATTGCACTTATCATGTACTGTGCATTAGGCATGACTCTAGATATGACATAAGGTCCCTCCCAGTTTGATGTGGACCCCGAAATAGAAGCTCCTTTTCGATTAGTGCATCGCATAACCTTATCCCCTTCTTGAAAAGTCTTAGGCACCCATGACATCTCAGGTGTCATTCGCCTATATGACCGTTGCTTTATTCGGGTCCACTTTTCTGCAGCCTTGGCCTTGATTTCCTCACGAGGTGTTTCAGAGGGTTTGATAGACTTGATGCAATCAAGTCCCCATGTCAGAGAATTATCCAATGCTTGTGTAGGGACACGTTGGATAGGATTCCCATTAACTAAATAATTCTGAATAAAATATTTCAAATCACTTTCACGTACCTCTTTGAATATCACCAGAGTTTCTGACCTCACATGGTACTCCAGCTTTCCCACGTTGCAGCTTCTTTGGTCAAACATGAACTCTTGGCTCTTAATGATTACTGGTGAGATTGTAGGCACAAATCTCTTCCCATGGAGCCAGGGACGCCCCAAAATCATATCATGCTCCTCATCTTCTTTGATTACATGGAACTTTTCTTTGGTGTGAGTCGAGTCCACCTTCAGATCCAAAGTAACATGACCATATACATCTTGGAGATTTCCTTTTGAATCTTTCATCACTGTGGGATAATAGATAACATCCCGTCTGGAAATCCCAATTGCTTGAAGTGTTTTGATTGGGATTAGATTAAGCATAACACTAGCATCAATTTGGACTTTCTTGAAGTTTGTACCTTTGAGACGAGCAGAGATAAGTGGTATGGGACGCGCTTCCCTCCTGCCATCATCTCTGGTGTAACTTCATCAGGTTTTGATTGAGTTTCTTCATGTCTTTCAGGTACAAGTATTTCTTTACCGCTAGCAATCCAGTTGAAGGCTGCGAAAATGTTTCTTCGCTGGTTCTTGGAAAAATGCAAGAGCTCGCATAAATTCTCCATCAAATAATTAGCAGTTTGCTTGACAGATTCCCCCAGAGATAGTGAAATTTCGAATGTTGGGTTGATGTTGTCTTTGAGGTTGATGCTGAGGGAGTGGATTCTTATGTACACCCTCAGTCCCCATGTTTAACTCCCCCGACTCAATCTTTTCATTGAAAATTTGCTTGAGTCGATGACACTCGCTGGTGGGATGATTGATGAATCTATGAAAATGACAATACTTGGGATCAGTCATTTGTCGTAGGCTCTCTCCGTATATGAGGTAACTTGATAGCACCATCTTGAATCCATGCTTCCAGGAGCTCTATCACTTCGTCCATTGTACAAGGGAAATCTGGAATTTTAGGAAATTCCCTCTGTTGTCGTGGTGCTTTTGATGCAGGAGCAGTAGCTGGGACCCGTGCAGGAGCCTGAGATTGGGTTGGGGCTGCACGTTTTAGTTGTGGGGCCTCAGGAGTGTTGATGGTGGTTTTTGGTGAGGAGGTCACAAGAGTAATTTCGCATCAATTTCTGGCATCCTGGGATAGCTCGAGATAA
>JAJJMA010332603.1:0-11606 GCA_023529015.1 Papaver nudicaule
GTTTTATGCTCTAATATGAGCTTTTTATGATGCTCTGACATGAGCTTTGTCCTAACTTTTTTTTTTTTGTTGTTGCTTCAGATTGTGAACTTATCCCTTTAGCTCTTTTCTTCAGGTTCTGTAATCCCATATCCGTACTCGTTCTTCAGACTCTGACTTCATATTTGGTACGCTGAATCTTGTCTTGCTGTTTCGTACGAATCCCCCTTAATTAACGCTAGTACTGCTAGTTCTTTTGAGACTGATTGATTTCCAGGTACTGTGCATGTTCCGTCTCTTGTGTTGAACTTCAATTTCTGATGGTATGTTGATGGTACGGCCTGCATCACGTGTAGCCAATTCCTTCCTAAGATTACATTGTAAGGTGATTTCGTGTTTAACACCAAAAATGTTACTAATGTCGTAATAGGTCCTGCTTTAACTGGAAAAGTCACTTCTCCCATTAGGTAGGTCCTTGATCCGTTGAAACCTATTATTGATGAGGTATTTTCCTTAAGTGCTCCTTCTTTTGTGAGTTCCATCGGTTCTGCTGCTTGAAGATAGATAATATCGCATGTAGACCCTTGATCGATTAGGATTTTCCTGCGGTACCAGTTGTCAATCAGTAGCTCGATTACTAGTGCGTCAGAGTGTGGTATAGTTACTCCTACCAAATCCTGTTTGGTGTAAGTAATGTCGTTCGGTGGTAAGATCAGTTCTCTGCTTTTCGCATCAAGGATACATCCTGTAGAGTTTACTTCTTCTAACTTCCTCCTTTTATCCGAGATATCTATCCTTGTATTGTTCACAAGCATTGGATCAGAGTGGATCATATCTACGCATCCTTTGACAATCTTTTCTGGGCTTTTGCTTCCTGGGAGTGATGTTCCTGTGCTTAGAACAAATTCTTTGAGATACCCTTCTTTAATCTTTCTGTCAATAAATATTCTTAAATTCCTGCAAAAATTAGTATGATGACCATATGATCCATGATATTCGCAATATGATTTCCCTCTCCACTGTTCCTCATAAGTCTTGGAGGTTCATAAAATGGTTCATCTTTAATACGCTTTAGTATTTCCTCTGGGGATGTGTTTAACTTAATGAAAGTCTTTTCTTCTTCTCTCCATCTACTTTCAATATCGTCTCTATGGATTTTCTTCTGATCTGGTTGGTCCATTGGTGATTTTGGTGAATGTACTCTCTTATCTCCAGAATTTGGTACTGTTGCGTAGATTTTATGTTCTGGAAACATCTTCTTGTCTGACTTTGTTAGGCCGTTGTCTTGTTCTCTTCGTACAAATTTTCCAGATTTTCCATAAATGTCATCCAAGGAATTCACAGAGCCTGAAAATGAGTCCCTCATCGGTCCTGGTAGTAGTGCCTTCTTGAATAGTACACATATCATCTTCTCATTTTCCTTCCCCACTGGTGTTGCCGCTGCTTTGAATCTACGCAGAAATTCTGTAAATGATTCATCTGGTTGTTGTTTTACATCAAATAGTATCTCAAGGACATCTGTCTGTTTGATATTGCATGAATAATTCTGTTTGAATTAGTCTCGAAGATCTTCATATGTCGTAATTGAATTTTCAGGTAGGCTGCTGAACCAATTTAGAGAGTCGTCTTGTAAGCTGCTTGGAAAGAAGCGAGCCATGATCAATGTTGTTCAAATATAATACCATCATTTGATCATAGTAAAATGTATGTTCATTTGGATCAGTATCTCCTTTGAATGTCCTGAAAGTTGGTAAATGGAATTTCTCTGGCAAGTTGCATTTATTTACTATAATTGAAAATGGTCCACCATGAAATTTCCTAGTTGGATCAATTTTTGGCTTTGCAATTAATAGTCTCACTTTATTCTCCTGTTCTCGAAGCATTCTTATGATCTTTTGTTCAAACGTTTCTGCTGTCTTGATGTTGTAATTCTTGTTTCTAATTCTTTTGGTATATGGCTCATCATGTTTTGGTCTGTGATTGCATTTGAGTTTCTCCTCTGTGCTCCTTGGTAATTGTATCTGTCACTTCTATTTGACTGGTACATCCTTTCTGGTACTGATATTGGTGATTCCAATGGAGATCTAAATCTCCCATTAAGTGACTCTGTATTTGTATTTGGTAATGCATTTGCTGCTATTGATTGTCCTGATTGTAGCATCTGCAATCTTCTTACTTTTTCAGTTAATGTGGAGATCGACTTCATCATGTCTCTGAACATGTCCGCTGATAGCTCAATAACTGGTGATTGCGGTAGCATTGGTTCTTTTCCTAATCTTCTTGTGTATGGAATATCTGTAATGTCATCAATTTGGATTGTAGTTGGCTGAATAGCAGGCTCCGACATGATTGTTGACGAAAGAGGGACTATCTCAGAAGCTGATGGTAATGTGTTACTCAGCATTAATTGTTGTGTCGCAGGTTCTGATATTATCTCTGTTATGACAGGTTCTGTTGTTGAAGATACTTGTGGTGTTGAAGGTGCAGTATTAGTCGGCTGAATAATAGATGTAGGATCTGCTAGCGTGACTTTTGGTTGTGTATCAGTCCTTGTAGGTGTCCATGGTGGCATTCCCAGAGTGTGCACTGCTGTTGTGTTCTGACTATTGGATGCTTCCCCTTGCTCTGTAGTTGTTCTTTGTGGTGATGATATTGCTGATCTTGTCTGTACGCGCTTTGGAGCCATCTTTCATATGAACTTCACCAATGAAAAATCAGATAATTAGTAATACTTAAAAATAATTATTCTTTAGTAAGATGAAATCTAAGTCGTTACGAAAGTGAAATAATTATATTTGAGTATAATTCAAGGAAATCTTGATGTTCTTCATGTATCTTTGCAATTCTCGGATTCTCCTTATTTTGCTGTTGAAATCATTATTAGATCTGAAAAGGAATACTTGTATTCAAAATTTTAGATTAGCGAAATTTAAATAATGAAAATAATCTTTCTAGAATTCTCCTCATATTATCTAATCGAATATCGGTTACCTATTGTATTATTTTTCAAAGAGATCTAAATGAAAGGCACAAGAAAATTAGTAACTATCATTTGATTCTACCAAGATATGCTTCGTTGTCTAACAATGAATCAATAGTAATCTATAATAAGTTTGTTGACGATTCTCTTGATATTCATGATGAATAGGTTCCTATTTTCTAGATCTTAAGCGTCTCTATGTTCTGTTTCTAGTTTATGATGGAATATCTAAAGGTTGTAAATATTTTCATAGGTTAACATCTTTCTACTGAATCCAAACCTCTTATATGTGTCTGGACCCACTTGAAACAGATTCTGTGTCAAGTGTTTTAATAACTGACTCTCCAAATCTAAGTTTTCATAATTTACTTTTTACTGTGTGAAATACATTTCTCTGTATTACCAAGTATGAATGTAATCTGAAGAAAATAGTCTAAATCAAAATATAGATCATGCATTATATTTCGTAATCTAAATAGGCAAAAGATAGAGTATATGCATTTTAAATTAATAATTTAATTTAATCAACTCTAAAATTAAAAATAATCTTATAATTTAAGAAAAATTCTATGGATTGCGATTTCTTTTAGATCTGTTAGCTTTTATGGTTTGATCCCGTATTTGAATCTTCTTATCCATAATTTCTTTATCTTTCCCATTTCATCCATCGGTTTTTTTTTTGTTCTCATGAAAACACTAAAAGATATTAGATCGATTTCCCAGTTATCGTTATTTCGCTATATGTATTTCGAATTTGTCAACTTAAAACGCTTATATACTAAAATTCATAATTAAAATAGTTAGATTTCTAGATCTGAGATCTTATGTTTTTTTAAAAAAAATTAAGTTTTACCGCCAAAAGTTTCCGATCAATAAAAATAATTTGATGATTCATTGAAAATTATTTGAGGACTTTCAAATCTTAATATAAAAAGATGTAATATGTTCAAAATATAAGAATTCAACCTCAGTCGGTGCCAAATGAAGATACGAAATTAAGTTTTGATCATACCTTCACCAATTATCCGGTGTGAATCCGGTTACCTAAGAGATAATTAGACTTTGCTTTGATCTACTAATCTTCTCTTAGTGATTGAATCTACTGGATCAACAATGTGGTATGAGTAATTTGCTTATCCATACTAACAGTAAAGTAAAGAGAGAGATTGTTTAGAGAAAGAGTCTAGTCTTGTTTTCTCATTCATGAATTGCTTATCCTTACAGATGAGGCATGGCAGGCCTTTTTATAGACAACGGGAATACAAGTTTAGGGGTGAATCAGTAAATACATCAGATAAATATCTTAGATCCGATAGTTTCGCTCGCATTCCCGCCTCTTGGATGACAGAACCTCGTGGTCTCTTAAGCAGTCTCAGTTGTTACTCAATCGCCTTCAGCCGTATCAGGTTCTGTATCCGCTGCCATTTGCGCCTATCCGGACTCTGGCACTTCGGTATGATCCTCTTCCGAGTCGTTATGCAGGACCTGCAGTACCTCTCGTCCAGTCTCTGTTGCCTTCTGTGGTGGATGCTATATTTTGTCATCTACATGGTTTTGTTGTAAACTCTAGTTTTCTTTAATAAATTGTCTTATGATACATTGCTACAGTTTATTTTATTATTTATCTTTAAAGACAATCACTTATGTTTAAATTTAGAACTCTTAAATGCAAAATCTGCTTTGAACTGAGTTAATTAATGTTTTAATTATTTTATATATTCAGTTCCTTTTTAAGATTTGTAAACATGTTTTAGAAAATATAATTTGGACCCAAACGAGTGGTCGTTCGGAGTTTCGGGCATTGCAAGGCGGATCGGATACGGCCCAAAAGGCCGAATCCGGGTCCGTTTGATGTCCGGAAAACCAGATTGTCGCAGTTTTATTCATTTCCTATGCTAGGTATCACTCTCTATATTGGAATCGATTTCTTATACCAAGGAATTAATTTCTCCTCAGAGGAATCGATCACTCCTGCTTAACAATCAATGTCTACCTTTCGTGATAGATTACTTGAGATGGGTATCGATCACCTCATGTTGAAACCACTATTTGCGTATACTTGTATATGAAATGTGTGAGACAACTATTTGACGAATCATACTTGGTACTTAATGATTATTCGTGTAAGTATGGTTTAAGGTTTTGTTTCGTCATAAACATGAGCCGACATGTATCGGCTCGTTTATAGACACTCAGGGCTACAAATATTCAATTCCACCTAGAAAAATTGTAACGATCTTGTCCTTAACGAATATCTAGGAAAAGTTAATGTCAAAATATCAAGCTTAATTGTCAATCTATTGACTTTGGAAGTGTATTTATTTGAGACGATTTTCATATATTAAGATATTAAATGAAAAAGATATCCTTGTTATTTCCCAGTTGGAAGAATATACTGGATCCTTATCATTTAACGGTGATGTCTAGGATTTCATTTTATTTTCACACATTTTAGCACATGTTGTAATTGAGAAATATAATTTGAATTAATGTTTACTACTCGGGATATAACAAGCCTTGAAACTTTGTTACCTATTGAGAAATTTGGAAATATAGTTGTTGATACTTGATACTAACTCATCTCAGTTTCATCTGGATGATGTGTTATATGTTCATAGTATTAAGAAAAATCTTTTACCCATAGCAAAGTTCAGAAAAGATAATCAAGTGTAAGTTGAGTCTTTTGATTAGGGATATGAGATCAAGTATGTGAAGGCAAGGAAGGTTCTTGCAGAAGGAAATATTAAAAATAATCTCTACCTATGATATATTTAACATCTTTTCTCTTACAACATCAACTACTGCAGACTATAATTCACTCTGGCATAGCAGTCTGGGACAACAATCTTCTTTAATTCTCAACAAAGTAGTGACAATTCTTCTCTTCAGCTTGGACCTGCTGATTTTTGTTTGTGTACTGGTTTCGAGCAAGGTAATAATCACAAACTACCTTTTGTCAGAGTTGATAGAACTTCTCCTTCTCCTTTATACCTTGTGCACTGTGATATCTGGGGACCGACTCATGTCAGGATTCAGATATTACTTTGTCATTATAGATGATTTGTCAAGGTTTAATTGGATATGTCCCATGAAGAATATGTATGATAGTTTTGCTTGCTTTAAGAATTTTAAGATCAGTGCAGAAAACATACTTTGTCAGACTATGAAGTTCTTTCAAACTGATAATGCAAATGAATTGTCGAAGGGTCCTTTCAAGGCATTTTTTTTTTGTTGATAAATGTGGTATTGCTCACATAATCTCTTGTCCTCATGTGAATGAGTATAATGGTTTGGCGGAGAGGAAACACAGGTACATAACAAAAATGGGAAATGACATGGCTTTTCAAGCTTCTTTGCCCAAGATTTATTGGTATGACTCTTTCATCACAACAACTTATACCATCAACAGGCTGCCTTCAAGATACCTCACTAGAAATCTTCATACGAAATGCTATTTGATACTTTGCCTGATTACTCATTCATAAAAGTTCTTGGTTGTTGTTGTGTTAACAATAATTGGCTCCTCATAGGGCAGATATGCCAAGTCTTAAATCCACGAAGTGTGCATTCTATTGGGATATAGTCCAGTCCACGAATGGTATAAATGTCTAGATATGGCTACAAGGAAGACTAATATTACCGTTCATGTGAATTTTGATAAGACCAATTTCCCTACATTACCATAACAAGTTTGCTCATCTACAACTGCAGCTTGTACTTCTGAATTTGTCACTCTCTCTATACCAATTTGTTGTCCTGCCAATGCTACTCAGCCTGCTGAAGTTGTTGTTGTCCCTCTGCGAGTCTAACAACCAAACCACAAGAATTGCCACTTGAAGCACCAATCATGCCAATGGATGAAGCATCCAGGGCCGGCCCTGGGCCTATGCAGCCCATTCACTGAATTGGGCCACAAAATTCAAGGGGCCACAAATGACATAAAGTTAATATCAATTTTTTTTTTTTTTTGGGAGTTTTGTATCGTTAAAAACTTGTAAAGGGCCAAAAAAAGAAATTGAAGTAAGGGTTACAAATGAAATCAAGAGAAGTTTAAACCCCCAAATAAAATACATGTTCTCTCTTTATCTGTTTTGTTCGGTTCTTTCAATTTCTAACAGAGGAACGAGAACTGGAACGGGAATGGAAACTAGGGTTATCAAACAATCTTTGTGTGATAAGTCAATTGAATTAATTAAGGTGATTTTTTTGTCTTCTTTGATTTTCTATTATCTTGTTTACTTGTATTTTTATTGTTATGATTCTAAACCTAGTTTTATAGAACAAAATTGATAAAACCATTTAATGAATGATGATTGATTTTCATGATTTTATTGTTATTTTGGTGTCACCCATTAATTTTTAGAACAGATTATTGTGTACAAAATTCGCTTTTTTGTTTTACTAATTGATTTCTAAATTTTCTTTCCTGCAGTGTTGAGAAGAGTTTTTACACTTCTCAACCTGGAAACAAAAAACGTAAAGAAGGTAATTCCATTTTCTTTAATCTGCACTTTTGATTTGATAATGGTTTTTTATAATCCATGTCTCCCTGACTTCATGAGTTATTTTTGTTAATGCCTTTCATGAGTTACTTTTTGTTGATGCATCTATTTTCTTGAGGCCGACACCAATTAGGAAACGTATACACTGCTAAGTTAGATATTACCGGCTCACTGCACACAATTCTTAATGCAAGAGTACTGTGCTTAGAATAGACTGTAGTCTGTAGTGTGGTTGGGATTCGAGTAAACAAAAAACAGTAGTGTGCTTGGTGTGTTAATAAGGTAGGGAATTGACGACTATTGTGACAGTATTCTTACTAGATGACAGTAACTCTGACTTAGATGTATTCATTGTTTCTCCTCTTTATGCATGTACATCTGTTCAGTGTTTACTGACATTTATTCATCTCTTTTTGTTCATTACAACATTTTTGGTGGACAACTTGTTCTACGTCTCCCCTCGAGAGTAGTATGAGAGTCTTGAGCAGCAAGCTATTCTTTTAAACGGTGTGGCACAAACTATTCACATCAATAACTTAAGCTTAGAGAACGTTTTTTTGGTTTTTGTTTCACTCTCCTATTTGTAGTATTCAAATGCAAATGTAAGTTAGAAATGCAAATGTTCTCGGAAACTTTTTATGAGTCTGTTACAATGAATTTTTTTATGGTATGGTAGAATGAATTTGCATTTCAAATATACAAATTTCTGCTAAGTTTTACCTTTTAGGGGGCCACAAAAAAAAATCGAATTGGGCCACGAAAATGTCAGGGCCGGCCCTGGAAGCATCTACCAGCAGGGTTTGTAAGGCAAAGCAACTACCACCAGGGTTTGCAAGTAGTTTTGCTACTAGAATTTTTCGGAGATCAATGGTCTGCATATCACTCTGCAGGATTAGTGTTTTTTGTGCCCAAGCTTCTGTCAGATCTTTTAGCTTGAGGGGGAATGTGAGATTAGTAAATTGTGTTAGAAAGTATCAGTGAGGTGTAAGTTTAATCTGCTTGTCTAATTATTTTTTTTCATTTTAGCTGTTGCAACAACTTTTCCTTCAGTTGTTAACTATATTCTCAAGGATTCTGATGTGTCCTGTAATAGCAGACATCATGTCTTGCTTGTTCACACATTTTATCACCTTCATTTATCCCTTCTAAATGAAAAAAAAAAATGTTTCCTTCACAAATTCGAGTATATACCAAAAATGTGGTAATCTAGGTACAATAGCTTGGTACTCTCTCAATGAAACAATGTGATTTAAGAACGATCGTTTTTTTTTAACCCAACTATACAAGTACTATATTACAAACTTTTATAGTGGAGATTGAATACTGTTGATCGGAAACCACTGAGTTATAAATTTAAACTTGGCCCTTTTTCATTTATCTGTTCTTTTGGTGGATGATTATTTTTCTTATGTCAAGGAAACATGCATGGGAATGTCATGGTGGGTCGGTGCAACCATTTAGGCCTAAGAATAAACAATGTTCAATATAATATTAACTGAAATTCATAGTCATTTAGTTGAGCTTTGAACTACACTTGTGCAACTTGCTTTACAATACCGAATAAAATCCTCTGTGCCCGAAATCCCTGTCCCCCTGTCCCAACCAATCTCTTTGTCCCATGTATCCAATTTTTTTTTTTTTACCCCCCAAACTCAACCAATTTAGCCCCACCCCCTCCCTATCTGAGTGGTACAGGGGGACAGGGATTTCGGGCACAGAGGATTTTATCTGTTACAATACAACAAATAAGACCAAATTGAAAATTTATGACACATAAAGTTGAAGCATTGCAGTGAATTTTTAAGGAAGATTCTTTCTTTCTTGTCTTGCTTCTACCAACCCTTCAAATTTACTTCAATTTTCCGAAAATAGTTTCAAATGATACCTTGTACCAATACCAATAATACTACCAAATATTGTCACAAACCCTTCATATTCTATCAGCAATATTGTCTTACCAAATATTTGCTCAAGGGCTAAGGAAAACACCTGAGCAGGAGAACAACCAAGTAAGAAGGTTTTACAACAAGATAATCCATAAGCTACTTCATCACCTCGTCCAGTTGCAGCATCTGTTGCTGGAATTTGGAGCCTCAATTCGCGTAAGAGAACAGACAACTCCACAAACTTGACAGTATTGCATGATCAGACGGACCAAACTATGTGACAAGGACCAGCTCAACCCATCTTTCTCAGAATGACGTGTATTTCGTGGCATCTGCATGTCAAAAAACATAATAACTCAATATTGTGGGAAATGCAATTTCATACTGCTCTTTATGTTAACTTTTATACCAAATTCAACTTGGCCTGGTCTCGACCCAAATGACTTGGACTGATTGGCACATATACATACAGTATTGATACCACACATTTGCAGTGGGTATATCTAGAACTTCTAAACGGTTTCTATATAGATGAGATGACTGATTGAGTAGTGTCCTATGTACCCATGCCCAAATAGGCGTCACTCATTAATTGGAGAAAAAAAAAACTATTGCAAGATAACGATGAGTTTCTACGATGGATCTACTATCGAAAGATAATGATGAGTTACATCTATGGGAAAAAACAAAAAATAAAAACAGAAAACCCTCAAAAACTGCACCCGAAAAAGAAAAATAACTGGAAAAAACTGACGAAGAAGCAATATGATATGATGAACATACCAGTACGTAGCAGCTGAATGCTCGCCCTTTAACCACTACAGCAACCTTCGCCAGTCTTAATAGAATCCAAGATATGCTGACAAAGAACAATCCATGTAGCCTTTTAAGGTTGTTTTTCCCATACCACATATTCCCTGTAATTACTATATAAACTTCTAACATTGAATCCTCTTCTGGCTCTTCCTCTGCAATAACAACCATATTAGTCAAGAGAACGATGGTTGTCAGCTATTTTGGTAACTTTTTATAGGCTTGCAAATGAAAGGCGATGCAAATGATACATTGTAATTAACGAGAAACCAATATGATAGTGACATATATTGCGATTCAGAAGATCTTCAGTACAAAATTAATGTTCATTCACTAAGGCCAATCACACATCAATAACTTAAGGCGAGACATAAATCTTTGTAATTAATGCTCTAGAAATCTTATAGTGACGCGCATTAAACATTCACAAGATTCTTCGGTGCTAAAGTATATCTCCATAAATAATAATTTTCTTTATTTTTTATTTTTTTTGAAAATCAAAGAACTTTTTCATTAATGGAAATTCGAGGTTACATTGAGTTGAAGATCGAAAATAAGAGAATACAAAGAACCATGAACATACTGCAGAAGTACAATACCGAGAAATCCGACAAGAGAAAGAGAAGGATTAACGGAGTAAGACAAATACAAGTATGAATAAGATCCGATTGAATCGGAGGAAGAATGGTTATACTCGGAAATACATTCCAACCATTTTGTTTGTTTTTCTTCTATAAAAAGATATGCTCCCAAAATAGGAGTGATTTGCTCAAATCTCTTGTAGCTAGTGATGAAACTTCCGTCGTCAAATAAATCACCGATGAAGATCCCGTCGCCGGAAAGATAGATGATGAAGATTCCGATGTAGATTCCGTCGCCGGAGACAACTATGATGAAGTTTTCGTCGTTGGAGTACATCCCTAGTGATCTTAAAACCCAAAACAACCAAGAACCGCCATTAGAACGTACAAAAACCTCCTTGAAGGAGTAGATAAAACCACCTTGAAGGTGTAGATAAACCTCCTCGAAGGAGTAGAAAAACCTCACCAAATGGTAAGTAAAAGACATCAAAATAGCCTAAAACTAAGCAACTAATCTATGAAAGCAAGAAAATGGATTGTGACCTGCTCAGATCCGGTCCTAAATGACCAGATCCGGTCCTCTCCATAAATAATAATTAAGCAGCCCCATGCCGCTTAAATTAAACAAACTAAATTGTTTCCGGTTTACAAATTAGTGGACTTGTTTACAACCTTTGAGTTATTTCCTAATGTCTTAAGATCTAGTTGCACTGTTATAAATTCAACAGATGAATATGACTCGCATCCAGAATCTGCGTCTTTCACTTTAAATCATGCAATTATCACATCTCGTTCTTAACCTCCTCCTCATTTTTCCCGATTCAAATTAATGTCGATGGAAGTTTATATTGGAAGTAAGAAATGA